>LUCM01000835.1:0-23623 GCA_008360955.1 Fasciolopsis buskii | reverse complement strand
AGACTGGATATAAAAAGGCAGTACAAAACTCGAAAATTCTGAAGGCACAGTCCGTTAAGCAAGGAAAGCGGCGACAATCGATGGGAATTGTGCGATCGTAATACTAATACTTGAGGTTTGTTCCAAGCAACCTCGGGTTCATAAATTTCTGCTTGGTCTGGAAATGAAGGTGGCATCGGAAAAAAGAAGGAGAACCGGAGTCAAATGAGGCGACGTATCATGGACTCGCGCGAGGAACTGCTACTAGGAGCCTCGGTCTATTGCCAAAATCCGTGGACCGGAATAGAGGTTGATGAAAAATGACGATCATCAGCTGTTTTCGGGTGTCAATATGCATTGTGAACGTCAGTTTACAACAGAGGCCAATAAAAATGCTGTCCATTCGTGAGTCCGTTTTGTATGGATTCGGCGGAAGAATTTTGTGAAGGAGCAAGAGGAAGCCAGTACAAAGTGGTGTACGTGAACTTATGAGCTACAATGCTGTTTACCACAGCAGTGCTAATGAGTGGGGCTGACGGAGTGCTGGCCACCTAACCTGAAAAACCAACCGTTGCATCGGGGAGGAAGTGCTGGGTTAAATTAACTTTGGCTTTCTTTGTGTCCGTAAAGTGCAATTTGTTAGCCTTTGACAGTAACTTGAGGAAGTTTTATTATCGCTTTTGGACGTACGGACATTTTAAAAACATTTGCGCCTTAACATACTCTCTAGTAGTAAATCAGTCCTGTGATCAGCGAAAAGAGGTCAGGCGGTTTGTAGAGAACTAGGTGGCCTATAACCAGCGTGCAATCATTTGGGTGCCGGAGTAAATTATTTTTGAAGCCAGTGAAATGATAGGCGCATTAACGTCGTGAACAGTTTCAGGTGTTGCTAAGTGCAAAGAAATCATGAGCATTCATACTGCCGCCCTGTTTTACTGTGTCGATTCAGCTTTTATGGGCTAGAGAGGTGGTGCGTCTTGTATGTCCTTCCAATGGTAAGTATTCCACGGTGCATTCTGGCTAAACATGACGATCCTTTGGGTTAAGCATATCCGGAAAGGTTAGTGATAGAGTTAGAGTAGTCCATGCTGTGAACGGAACTGATGATAACGGAAGATGGTGCTGTACGATCCGAATCAAAGTTGTCAGATTCAGTTGCGCATGGGAGGCAGCGTGAGTTTACGCTGTCTAATGAACTGGAGGCTATAACATAAATAAATAGCGCTGTAAGCTGATCTCAGGTTAGCCGCGCGAAAGGAAACTTGTGGGGACGGACTGCAAACATTGCTTTTGGCTGGGTTCCTGTGGTGTTTACAATCCATGGACTTCGGATGTAGCCGACGCAAAATAGAGGCGGCAAAGCAAATTCAAGATTTACAATGGAGAATGGGAAGTTTGCTAGGGTGGATTGTCTTCCAAGCCCCCAGTGAACTCTTGGAGAGTTAGTGGTTGATACTCATTGTGGGTGCCCTGGCTAAAACTGGAGTGAGTGATGTGGCAAGTTGTCCGGGGTCAGTGTGGAATGAGCGTTGGTAAATTTGCAATTGTCTTTATGACGACAATGTATTCTCCAGTTATAAAACGTTTGCAACTATTCCGCAGTTATAAGTTAATTTTCCGGGCCACGTTGAGAACTGACACTTATCATGGTGAGCTTCAGCCGGGCTTCTGAGCTAGTAAAGTAAATGGTAGGGCATGAAATGAAAGATCACCGAGGTCGATGTGTTGAGAATCAGGGAAAGAGATGAACTAAAACATCGGTTAACCTATTTTTATGTTAGCTGGGTAGTTTTTCAATAGAACTAAATTACGGTCGTTATATGGGTTTAATTGTTTCTATCAGCAGTTACAAGCAATCGTCCAATAAAACAAAATAGCAGCGGACATAAATTAATGCTTCTCCACAGAAGGGCAGGTAAGTGTACCTGAATTGTCAGGTTTTGAGTCGTTCCCTCTTTTTTTTAGTCAACTGGAGTGCTACCCTATCACATTAGACGACGTTATTTTTCTAGTTAGAAGGGATTTTCAGCTTTTTCTGACTGCTAAGCACCGACTAGATTCCTACTCATCCATTGTGACGACAGTGTGCATAGGTTTGGAAGTCCCCATTCCCAGCTTCGACCTAACCTTTAGTCAACCGCTGACTTGGTGTACAACGTCAAGGCCATCGACCTGTTCATTTATTTTAAGGGCAGCCGCACCTAACAGGCTGTCTGCTTATTCTTTCTTTGAGGCATTTCTGCAGGTTCGGACACCATCTTTCCGCTCAAACATTAAGTGACACTTAGAGTAATTTGTTCTACGTTGTTGCTGTAAATCATTCTATAATTTGCACTCGGCAGTGGGTGGTTTGTTGGTTTTTTACGGTCCTTGAGCAGTCAGACACCCTCCTTTTGTAAAATATTCATCGAAATTTTTCTTTGAATGTCGATCCCGTGCCACGCTTTCATTTGAGGCCTCTGTCAATATTTTGGCTCAATTGTGACCGTACGTTGCTGAGACCCAGTATTTCTGCTTTGTGCGTTTATTGTGGTGCGGCTCCACAAAGTCCGAAAACATTCAGACATTATTTTCACCAAAATGTTTTACTAAAATATTTTGAGCGAAAACGTTAAGAATAGCCTTTATCGAAATATTCTGAAAACTTACTTGTTTTCCATTAACTATCGAATTTTCAATTACTCTTGGTCTTCGTTTTAAATCATCATTATTATACAGCAACAAAACCATCGGTCTGGCCAATTGATTCAGCAATTAGACGCATCCAGTTTTCCGTCTGAGCACTAGTTATATTCGCATGATTTATCCCACTTTGATGCCTATCGTTTATCCGTAGCTCAGTCATTCTCGGGCAGTTTTGCCTCACCACACGATAATGCCCGAGCACGCACCAAAACGAATTAATCCGACTACACTGGAGCGAACCACTGGCACCGGCAAACGTGAAAAGTGCGCAATTCCAAATATCTGTGGATACTAGGAAATGCCTGGTAGCCCCCGTGGATGTCTGCTTTAGTGTTAGGTATAGAACCATTGACGTTGCGCGAATGGCCGGCGACTTATTCAGCAAAATAAAATGGACAGAGACGCCCTATGAAAAATCTTTTCTTTAACACTTCTTGCTGAGCCAACGAACGCAACAGACCACAATAGACTAGTTAATGCCAGCCGGTACAGGGACGCCATTATATCCGAGAACGTTAGACTAATTAGCAATACCAAGAAGACCTTCGTTCCTAATGGTTCTCACAAACGTCCCCACAGTCAGTTAAATCAATCATACTGAATGGATATAACATTCCGTCGAACGTGCTGTTGCACGAGGCTCCACAAAAGGTCCTTAAACTATTCATGTCCAGTATGTCTGGAGTTTCTCAGAGACTGCAGCAGATCACGATCTTTACAAAATTCCAGGTACACATCGACAGATCCCGGCTACAGAGGAAAATATCTCAATCACTTAGTAGTCATTTAGTGGCATCCAGTAATTAGGAACAAGGTCCACGAATTTTAAACTCAGGAGCGGGATCACGTCATCCGGCCAGGATGCGATAGCTTCCGTGGCTAACTTTAGTTAACTTATCATTGCAGAACTTTCAGGCCAATTTCGGTCTTCCATTATCGAAAACTCTGGCAAGGAGCGTTTCTCTATTAAGAACAGCACAAAACTTTCATCTTCTAAAGCTGTCCTCTAGTTATGACTAGTTACCAATCGCCGTGATAAGGCTCAGTGATGAAATTCCAGACAAACCATTTGCCATCCCGAGATATCAATCATTCAGGAAAAGTTGCCCATCACAGTTTGTGGCATTTATCTAGTATATTTTTAACATTCAGCACCAGCTTTATTGTGCCAAAACCCTCAGTCAAATTGCACCCAAGAATCCATATGACCTATGGCTGAAAATGTTACCGAAAGCCTTCTGGCTGAATGCATCTGTCGCTCATAAGGCTCTTGTCCAAACGGCTCTCTATTTATAGCTGATGCGATTAAAAACAGGTTCAACTTGCCAGATCTGAAATTAGCAACGGGAGATTTCAGTGCTCCAGGCATTTGTTGGTTGATATTACTGCTCCTAATTGCTTCCTCTCTTTTGTTATTAACGCTAAGCAGAGAACACCGTTGCATCATGTAGCCAGATTACTCAAGATCCCATTTTAATCTCCGGCTAAACGCAGGTGCACAAACCTAATAAAGGAATTTTTCCCAAGTGTGATCACTTGCAGTCAGGTGCACATTCCCACTGCCTTCATAAAGTGGCATACCATCGCCACCATCTAGGCTGTACTTTAGAGCAGATTGTGTTGTCTGCCGCTTTTATCTTGCATCTCTGGCTGGGACGTTTTTCTTATTAGAAGTGCGCAACTAGCAATCGGTGAGCATTATTCGTTGCGGCGCAAATGCCTTCACGGTACTGCGTCCCCCGAACTCCCCTATGCCCATCAAAAGGCACAACCATGATCGAGTAGGCCGCGAAATCCCCAAACTTCGAAAATAATTTCTTAGGGCTGAGGTCTTCCTTTTTGTGATAATCAGTCGCTTTTCAAAACCTTTGAAACGAATGTATGCTGCTGCAGTAAAAAGCATGAGCTGTGTGCCCTCAACCAGACCAAACAACAAGCAGCTCTGGCGAAACGAACGAAATCAAAATTCAGATGCAACATGATGTCTGCCACTCCTACCAACACAGCACCTGCGATAGCGTTTGCCTGAACAACCCTCAGGAAATCAGCAAGACATCTGAGCGATTATTGCTATCATCTTCACTAACTAGCGGCAATTCTTCGACTTCGTGTCCACTTTATATATCCTCGAAGATTATTTCAACGGTTTCTTTCGTACCGAAAGAAAAGACCTCGCCGCTGTCAAAAACAGAAATCAACTGCCATTTAATATCGGGGTAGCGGTCTCCAGCTTTCCTGAGGCTAGGTGCTGGCCGACGAACTCAGACTCTCTCTCCAATAAGGCACTCTATTATCCCCGTGAAAAGAGTCTATCAGGGTAGTTTTAGACCACCGTCCTGAGTAAAATTCACCATTCGCAGAAGACCACGTACTGTCCTTGGGTATACGATTCCTCCGTCTTTTGAATACTTATTGATTAATTTCGCGCCATTTATGGTTAGCTGGTTTCCACATCTACCGTTAGGTGTACTTTTTACTCACGCCGTTTCGTGTAATTGGCGCCCCAGCCCTCTTATCTTTCATTCAAGAACTTTACGTTCAGCTCTGCCGTCGAAGGCAGTTTCCCTTTTTTTACCAGGCTTGTAAAACTAGCTGCCTTAACTTGCACAATCCTCTCGGTTATTTACCTTCGGAGTTTGACAACTTCCGTCCTTCATCCACCCTCCAAGATTACTCATGCCTTACTGGGATCTTTTCGGTGTTTTTCGCTGGACTTTTGACCACCAACGAGCGAATGTACTCCCTTCCTTTGTTTGAGGCCGCAGTACCTTTTGCTTCTGCATTATTTAAATTTGTTGAGAATAGTCCTGAAAACGGTCGACCCGCACGCCTTTCCGGTGGCGGTCTTGCACTTTGGATAAACCCATTCCATCCAGGCATGTATGTGATAAATAATGAAATACACCCCTGTTATGTCAGAACACGATTTTTAGCTTACGCTGTTAGCGTCACGAACGGTGTCACCGTCTACTCGCTTTCCGCACTTTCGCGACATTTGGGAAATAATCGATGGTAAAGATAAACATGCGCAGCTAAAACAAGGAAACGCACTAAAGAAAACACAAATATTGAGGCCCTTGCGAACCGAACTGATCTGAACTGGCGTCAAGGCACTGACCTTGATAACTATAGTGAAATAACGCGCAGCATATGATTGGCGTCCTTGTGTTGTGTAAAACGCTGACTTGCAGTTTTGTAAGTTTTCCGCATTAAGCGTGAGATTGATAGATGTGAATTCTTACTTAACTAGATCCAGATCACGAGGTCTTTCTTCCCCAATCTTGCAGACACGAACATTTCCCCTGGAGGCTCACTGTCTCAGAATACTACACCTTCCAGATTACAGTTGTAAAATAGATTTTTATGAAAATGGAGGGTGACACTGAATGTTTCAAAAGGATAAAATTAACTAAACTTTTGGAAGCGTCACTCGGAGCGCCAGAAGTAAAGCTGTGATATTTTGCTAACTGCTTTTCAAGCCTGGTTGTGTTAACTTTAACTTATTGCGTTTACTCCTTTCAACGATAATAAGCCGGTTGAAGATTGAAGATGTAGAGGCCGAGGTTGATGACGAAATTCTGAATGTAACGGACAAAACGTCAACCTTTCAAGCACACCGCGAGGATGGTCTTGGGACCATTCAAGTGAGTCAGTTATGTTAAATTCACAGTAATTTTCAACCCAAACCCCCTCTTTTCCTCGGCAAAAACACAAGTACGTTTTTATTTTCATGTGTCTAGGTAAATAATTTTAGGATGCCGTGTAATGGGTTGCCGGGTGTTTTTTTCTGTATTAAATGTTTTCCAACTTTGGCGTGTTTGTCAAGATCCGTGGGTTACTTTCCGCTATGTGTGAAAGCTTCAAAAATGGTTGTGCAGTTTGCAAGTGGTTGTTTGTTCCCAGAGCTATATGTCTGCAATGTGGTGTGTGCCCACCGCACGTGTGACGACTAGTTTCGGCTTTACTGTCGTGACTTAAACCTAGGAGAATAAAATTTTCTGCGACCAGGTAGTGGGAAACATGTGAAACTTGTCCCTGCGTCATACTAAGCCGATTTACAAGCAGTGGAAAGATTTCTGTTGAAACGCGAAATTACGGGCTTTTTGTGTCTCGAGCCTTGCGTAGTACGCGGATTTAGCAACAAGCATAAATTCAAGTTGACCTAGACTCCGGACATGTTGGAGACACCTTTAGGGGGCCGGCACAACCGGAGTTCCCGGGTCAGCGAACGTCTCGAAAGGAAGAACTCTAGGAGTACCCCCTGTTGCTACAGTCCGGAAGCTTGGAGTTTCATCATCATAAGTTGTCACCACCATGGGATGAGCGTTTTCTGATTACAAAATTTCCTGAGGAAATTGTTACCTTACCTAAAAGGAGGCTAAATCTTGACGTAAGTTCTTCTGCGAGATATACTAAAAATCTTATTCTCTATTGGCTTGGCGACGGTTGCTAGCCAGCATACGCGTGAGGTCAGCTTTCAATTAGGATAAAAAGCACTAATTGGGACTACCTCTATATTCGGGGGCAGGAATGAAATCGATAAAGTAGGACCGCTTGCATAGGCTGATGGATCAATCTTTCCGGCTTTCCTGTGATTTTTTGTTGGACGGCAGGACAAAGCTAAATTTAATCATGAAGAAACTGCGGAAATGCCCCGAGCAAGGCAAAGGACATCTTTTCTAACAGGATTTTTCAATGTTGAGGAGAAGACTTCGGCTAAGACGAACGCCGTTTGTGTCTTTGGAGAGCCGCCCACACACGGTGGGCTAAGAAGGGTGGTTAGGCGGGCGTCAGCCAACCTTCTGTTGTCCAATGCCCTTGGTATTATATGGAAAAGAGAGGCAAGCTGGAGCACCTGGAGTCATCAGGAATGGCCATCATCTAGCTTTGTCAAAGACATGGCTTTTCCAAGGAGTTCCGGAGTTGGAGGTTTATCTAGTGGGATACATCATTTCACACAAATCAAAAATAGCCACGGCTCGCGCCTTTTGATTGCAGCTGGATCCTTGTGCATGTATTAGACACATATGCGATGGTAAATGGCCTCAATAAGGAGTTAGGGGTAAGGGTAAAGCTCTCAAACAACTTGCTTTTAATGATTGGAGTGCTCTGCCATTCGATTGGTGCTCCTCCCATGGATCTTCTCGAGTTTGCTGATGGATTAATGGCCACTGCTTTTTATTGGGATAAATCAAAGCTCCGCACGTTGGCTGGCTATTTGGCTGATTTACACTGACTGCGGAGAGGTTTTCACTTGAGTTGTTAGAGGTAATGTGTGAATATGTGCTGCACCAGCAAGTGAATGAACCTAATCAGAGGAAGGCAGAACAAGAGCCTGTTCTAGATTTAATTTTCTTACCGACCTGTCTAGCATAGATATTTTGACACAACTAGGCATCAGTGTTTAAGCTGCCATGTCAAAAATCTAGAGGCGCAGCGTGGCAGTTTCAATGGGAGTACGGTGGGACCAAAATATCTGGCGTATTCCTTTGGAAGAATTGAGAGCGGCAACTGCTAAAATTTCAAGGGTTGCAGATTATGATAGCGTAGACCAAACCTGGTCATTTTTGAGGGAGAAAACTACTGGGATATTATACACCTTTGTATCGTCACAAAGACTGCGCAGCTATGCAAGTTATCCTCTTGGGTTTGACAAATAACTAAAGGGACCGTTGTTTTGCAGGAATCAGACATGGGAAGATTGCCTGACGGATGAGCTATGCAATAGGTTTGGGAAAACCCAAAATCTTTGTACCGCGTCCAGATTTAGGAAAGAAAAGAATATGAAAAGTGTTTGGCTACGGAGTCCAAAACTACTCCCATAGGCATTTAAGCTTACTTGAGGAAGAGAATGGGGTCACATCCGGGATTCCATAAGCTGGTAGAATGCAAATACGCGGCTAAATTGGATTAACAAAAAGCTGTACTTCTGGGAAGACAATATGCCTCAGCGTACGTCCCTGAAGTTTTGCCTACAGAGCCCCACTCCACTACCACTGATGCTCCAATGGTGGTTGAAATTTTTACTTTCTAAGGAAGAGGTCACACGCGCTCTCCTTCTACAAGAGCTGCATAAACCACCCCGCCCGGACAAAATTGATCCAAATTTATTGAAAGAACTGTGCTAGCTGGGAGCATCGGCGCTAAGGAGACTGCTTAACGGGTCGTTGGAGCAGGGCAGGTCACCTGAAAAGTAGAAGAGAATCACGATTTTGCCGTAGTTTAAGGGCGACAGTAAGTCATAGTCAGCCAGATACCGCCTCGTGGGCTTCAACTGTATAGTGAATAAGCCCATGGAACAATTGAGTTTCACCGAATTACGCGAACACCAGCAGAATCACTAGCCGCCTAGTCCTCCACAGCTTGCTTTCCGGAAGAGACGTTCCTGTCTGTCCAATCTTCGTCTAACTCGTGAGTGTTGGTTCCACGTAACAGCAGAGGGCTGTTTGACGGATGTCACCTATGCCGACCTCCGTAAGGTATTTGACAAAGTTGCGCACCACAAGAGTGGCAGCAAAGCTAAAACCCTTCGGAGTTCCAGCAATACTATACCGTTGGATTGAGGATTTTACGCGAGGAAGATCATTTACTATAAGGGCTTCTGAGTTTTATTCTGCCTGGCAGGAGTTAGTTAGTGATGTGCCACAAGGCTTTGTCTCGGGACTACGGATGTCCCTGATGTTCATAAATCAATTACACAAGATCGCGAAGTACCTGTGATTGATCCACTCAGATGATTTGAAACTGACGGATAATTAGAGAACCGAATTACCGGAGGCAATTGAGGGTGGGCCTGGAATCCATCAGCTGCTGGTCAGAGAAATGGCATTTACCAGAAAACTATGAAGAACAAGTGCAGATGCAGGTGGGCCGTCAAAGGATACGAGCCACATACGGCTACCCCTTTCGAAGTACTCTACAACGAAAAAACCGGCAGTGAATGCGACCTGGGGTAAAGGTTACTCCTTCACTGAAGACCCGCGCCCCCGCTGACAGAATATCTGCCTTTGTTGGGGCATGCTAAATACTGTCCGATGTACCTTCAGCAAGTTTTTGCACAAATCCTTCAAGCTGATGCACACTGCCATCATAAGCCCAAGATTGGAGTTTAGAAGAGTCGCTGTGTTTCTGTGTGCAATTGAAGACTTCAGAATGCTGGAAGGGGTGCAGAGAGCCTCCACCCATTTAGTTTCAGGGATATAGGGCCTCAACCCTAAAGACACGCTGTAACTGGCCAATTTGCCTCCTGAGGCATACAGCAGTGCTCGAGGAAATGTCAATTGCTTTCGGCACGTCATCCTAGTTGAACTGGTACCGCAGTTGCAAGCTAAATTCCCACTCCTCAACGGTAACAAAAACGGGGGCATGCGTTCACACCAAAAAGCTGGAGTTTGTTGGATTGCTGCTGAACTATTGCTTCTGTGACCAACCTTTGGAGCCCGATACCAAAACCTGTGGCGGAAGAGAATGACTATCAGAATCTCAAGCCAGCGCCGGACAACTGCTTGCTGGTGAGGTGGCTTGACATCCTCCGATAAGGGTTACAAGAAACTGTCGGTGATGATACTCACATGGGTGGTCTCTTTGTCCTTAGCGAATAATCGTTGAACAATTTCAGCCAAAATAACATCGAAATTTCTGGGTGGCATATTTCTCAAAACTTTTGGATGTCTTCCCAATCAAGATATAGGAATGCAAATCGAAAACAACGCAGTGGCCAATTATTGCTGACACATTTTTTCCCTGTGTTGCTTTGAATGTCACCCAACAGATGTGAGTTCGGTAAGTTATCTAGCCCCAGAAGGTCAAGCAATCAGGGAGGTTTAATTATATCATTTAATTGTTAACGATGCGCAAAAGTTGCAGGCTGAATAGCGTCTAACTAATAATCAATCAGAATCATACTGCCATATACATATATATATATATATATATATATATATAATTATAATCACATTTGCACAAGCTGCGTGCGGTTTATATTCAATTCAAGCCGGACCAAAGCTGATTATAGTAATGCCATTCAGCAACCCTGAAATTTTGGTGTGAGTCCACGACACTCACCAGGTTTAAACTTCCGATGACCCTTTGTCTTTCTGCAACTGAAGTTTATGTTGCAAGTCAAGATAATGAGGCGACCACTCAGCAGATTCATTTATCATGTTAGTTACAAGCCATTCAGATGTCAGCTCTCGTTAATAGTAACAGAGAAGGAGAATAAGTGATACGGGTTTTGAACACTGATTGAAAACCATGGAAGATTACCATATGAGCCCCGCTAGTTTCTCACAGACAATGGGGAAAGATATTCTCCCATACAATTTTCAAAGATTTTGAAGACTATCAAAGCAGACATTTCCGTCACCTCTGCCAGGAAGTTACCTTGATTTATTTTGCCTGACGTTTCCTACCAAAATCCTAGGTACAACACAGATAAAGGCAAATTTACACGCAGAAGGTTAATTGCAATTTGGTGGCACGTGATTGTAAATTTGGTTTGGGAAGCCGCAACCTGGTTTTTACCGGTCGAAATGCAAAATTTTGTATCAGCTAAATATCCAGCTGTTCGTAGTACTAACACTGTTCCAGTATTAAGATACAGCAGTCAAAATAGGTTTTCTCATAAGCGCAAAATTTACTTACGTATTACCTCCTGAAATTCTGTAAAGGGACTGTTGCTCGTTCTGTCCACCTTCACAGAACAACGGTTGGCTTCAGTTTTGATGAATTTTAAGATGCAAATTGGCAGGTAAAATACAGATTGCTGACTTTCTGTTTACTTGGTTCTTGCCGTACCAAACTCCACTTGATTTGACTCAGCGCACCTAATTTGGCCTGAAAGATATATGTAAAACTGATGAAATGTAAAATGCGCTACCTCAAGTTATTTAAATATTTTATCGGAATTCTTGAGTGGACTCGTAGAAAAGTGTTTGCTCTAAAATTAAAGCTTTGGGCATTTACGCTTTGTTTGGCCAGAAAGATTTGGTTCATATTTACACAAACGTTTTGTTTTTATAATTTCTCCTGAGTAGAACTGCAGACGCTTTTAGTTGTCACTAAGCCTTAGGTAGGCTTTATAAAACCTAACGAGATTTAACGATTTCTTAAGGCTATTTAATGGAAACTTTAACATACAACGGAAAAAATGACGTGACAGTTTCGACTGATCCACTAAATAAGATGCGCGCTATTTTTGGGTTACAAAATAAATTACTTTTGCCATAAAATAGATAGTGATCCAAAGCTTTGCTCACTGTGGGCATATATTTACAAAAATGTTTTGATCGATTTTGCTCAGACAGCGAGTGGGTACTGATATTTCCAATTCAGTCCATCTATTGGCTAACTTAGCTTTCATCTGGGATGAATAATGTCCGTTGTTTAAAACAAATAAAAGACTGGTGAATTCACACAATAATGTGGGAGGCTGCTTTTGAGCAATATTAAAACGTCAAGTTACTTTCGTCCGAACAAAAAACAACAGACTTCTCGTTAGATCTGTTTTAATTTTCCCTCTCTCCAAAGATGAGCGAAAGCTGTGTCAAATGAGTAATAAACTTGATTTTATTTGACAATTTGTAGAATATTAATTTGGATGACCACGCAGTATCCCCCAACAAACTCAAGCCTCTCCAGGGTGTCTAGGCTTATTCGTTATTAGTGGTGCCAGGCTCATTTACAATGATCTAGATGTATTAGGAAAGCTGTCCAACTACATTTGAGGTCAGCGATTTTAGTTTGTGATCATTAACTATCAAAATAAGGTGACCATCTAAATAATGCGTCTATGAAAGAAAGGCATTCTTGGCCCGAGTAATTAAAATTCCTCAGAGCAAAAGACTAAAATACAACCGAGGGGTGCCAAAGGCTTGTGTTTAGACGAACCCTACTGACAGTTCCTAGTCCTTCATAAGATCAAAGAAGATAAGTCAAAAGTAGCACTTGCGGTTGTCGCTTGAGCAAAACTTACATCCAGAGAAGAAGTAGGAGATGAAGATCCAACTACTAAGAACCTCCGAGATAATCGCTTAGAGGAAAGGCTTTATTTCGTTAACTGCGCAATATTTCAATCGTATATTTTGAAAACAAGATGAAATAAGAAATGTCTTTATGCCAAAAGATAAATACAAAGGTAGAATGAGATGAAAACTGGTACTGGAAGCTTGGAACTATTGAGTCACCGCATCTGGGTATCTAGGTTCCAGTCTACGTAGGTTCGAAGTGGAAAATTTGATTTCCAGGAGATAAACCACGTGCTCCAAAGAGCAAGCCAGTGTAGATGAAGCTATCAAATGCGGTTTCTGAAGGTTCTTAAGCTTTTTGCATCCAGAAATATCATGTCCCAGGTTTTCCCTCTATTCTACCTGTCACGTAAGAGAATCTACGCCATTTGAGGTGGATGCTAAATATAAAGAGCTTATATTAGTATGCATTCGCGGCCTTGATGGTCTGCTTAACCAGAGAGCAAGCCTTCTTTCCTTTTGTTATAAAGAAAGCTGTATTTTTTATACAATTAACATAAAATCAAGCTGTTTAACTACCTGCTTTTCATAACTCGGTCTCGGTCGGCAACCCAACTTTGTGATTCTGCCGTCGGATTGTAGTATATAGTTTAGTAAACCCTTTTGTTTGCTGCGGTACTGCAGTATGTCCATCGATGTAGTTCTAAATAGTTTCATTTTCCCAGAGAATTCGATTTCATGTGGCTACGGTAGTTGCATATCTGTCTCTTCGTCAATCGCAATTGTTTTTATACAACGCTTAACCTAGTGATTGCTCGAACACTTGGGTCCAAACCTAGGCTGTGGAGGGCATATAAACACAACTCTGAAGGTATCGCTGCATGTATAATTTGGTGTTTTCGTTCCAACGGTGCAAATTAGCAGAAAACTTGCATTTATGGCTTTACACTAATGGCACATAAAGTATAGTCATAAAAACTATGGCTTTAAAGCTGTAATTTCGCCGATAGAGAAATTGAGCAAACCAAGGTGAATGGGGTTGTGAGTCCATCTTTAGCGCACTGTGACAACCCAATGGCTTACTACATGGGACAAGAGCTGCCTACCATGAGGTTTTGTCAGGGAGTGTCGTACGGTGTTTCGAATTCCCATAATATCAAAATGTCCTGGAAAACTGATGAGGTCACTATCTAAATCAGAATCACATGCAGTAGGGACAACGGGCAGACAACGAAATATTGAGATTCAACCTCACAAGTTTCTAGAACACGGTTGGGCTGACTGTGTGTGATAAAGATGTGGCTTCCCGGTAAGGTGATGAACCAGCCCAAGAGCTTTAGTAAATGGGCACAGCATCGAGCGGGGAAAACTAATCTCTCCAGCTGATAAGGGCACCTTGAATAGTGAAACAGCTGCCGAGAATTGGATTAATGTATGTAAGTAGATTTTTAAGCATTGGTATTAAGAGCAACTGAGGGTTTAGATGGCGATATCGCGTAGTACATTGTGCCGCACTTAGCGGTTGGATATAAGATTGATAGATATCTTGAGCCTAAGTATGGGGTGTTCTAAGTAATCGAAATCTTGTTAACCTAAAACATTTGTAGGATGATGTGCCCGTGATAGCTTAAGAACTGGGCAGGTAAAATCTGCCCATCGACTGGCCGAATAATAATTGATTTCACTTAGTAAATCGTCAAACATGGGCTTCTCTGTTTGTCAATCGTGAGCTTTCCTCGACACAATAGTCTCCAGACTCGTGTTTTAGCACTCCGCAAAATTAAGACAAAGTGTAGGTAAAGGGCATTATCGACATTCAGAAATGCGGTACACACCTCGTAAGCTCGGCAATGCAATCCAAGTGCTTGGATGTCCCAAATGATATACAAGTCTTGAGTAAATTGTTTGCAATTAGTTTACACTGCAAAGTGGTGCTCCCCTTAATTGGGCTCAAAATGCTTAAAATCTAAACAAACCGTCAGGTGGCCGTAAAAAAATCTACTATATTTCCATTTTGCTTCGCTTTTTTTAAAAAAAAAGGAGTATCTGACCTTCCGTTCTCAGTCACCGATTTTTTCAAAAAGATGCCTATAAATTGTCAAATCGTCTGCTATTTGTGCGCTTGTGGCTGTTAGTTGAGGTAGCCTAGGGATGCTTGACATTCAGTGGTCTGTTTTAACTGCACAAAATGAGGTGTTGCTTGGTAAATGACTACCACCTCTTCTAGCACCGACTTAGAGGAGATCATTAGGTGTTATGAATACTGGGTTGTGCAGTAACAAAACTAGAAAAATTGAAACGTTTTTCACACCCCATACGTTTTAAACAGACTAATACTATTCCTATTTTCTTAGCTACAGCACCAACTAAGGCAAAAATAGACTTAATGATAAAAGAACTCCGGAGAGTTTAAGCCAAATGCTTGTCGCTGGGATGTGCTGTTGACCCCGGAGTACAGCAGGCAATTAAACGTGTGTTAGATACCTCCAATTTCTGCTCACGGTCGGCTTTAAGAGAGAAAATGCCACCTCGGTTGGTAAAGGTAAAAGCAAAGCATAAAAATTCACAACAGCAAGCTAATAAAGCTTATAGTCAGATTTGCTGAGCCTGAAGGAAATTCCCAAAACATAACACCACCCGAAATGTCTTGTGATCACCCGTCCCGCTATGTCTGTTCAAACTGTCGATGTTGAATGCAAGCTCGTACTAAATCACTGGGCTGAATAACCTCATCTCGAATCGATCTAATCAAATTCGGTCATGGTATTGGTGAAGGTATTGGGTCACGGTCTGGAATGATTACTCGATTTAGCGTTCAACAACGCCCGAAAAGAACTCCATAGTTGGTAATCGTGTGCAGCTCGGATGTCCACGAGATGTTAGAAAATGAAATCAATCCCAAATCCTGTTGAGAAAAATTCAAGTGGAAACAACTGCAGTTTAGCCAAACCCAATGCATGGGNGGCTGAATAACCTCATCCCGAATCGATCTAATCAAATTCGGTCATGGTATTGGTGAAGGTATTGGGTCACGGTCTGGAATGATTACTCGATTTAGCGTTCAACAACGCCCGAAAAGAACTCCATAGTTGGTAATCGTGTGCAGCTCGGATGTCCACGAGATGTTAGAAAATGAAATCAATCCCAAATCCTGTTGAGAAAAATTCAAGTGGAAACAACTGCAGTTTAGCCAAACCCAATGCATGGGGTCCCTTGTGAAAAGGGAACGTGAGGTTGGTAGACCGCAAACTTAGTTCGTGCTGGTCAAAGGAGTGCAGTTCAAGCAAACCACACTCAAATCCCATGGAAGTGCTCGACGAATTCCGAGATTTGAGCGGAGATCAGAAGAAAAATGACCGTGAGAATGGAATGAACCAGGAAACCGCTGACTGTGTTTGACACTAGTTAATCTTTGGATGGAAATGATCACAACTCATAAAGAGATATGAACCCAATAATGTTTGAGAGAAACAAAGGATGACAAAAGTATGTAGAAACTGACGTCCACAATAGTTTATTCAGGAGGATGTATAGATTTTGTTTGTGTTTTGATTTGTCAAACATTTTTGAGGATCCAGGATCCTGACTTGTGCCACTTGTCGAAAGGAAAATACATTTTATCAACCTTATCGCACACGTGTATATGGATCTTTGGTAGTAGGGGACTGGCAGAGATATTTGCCATTACGCTCTAGCCTAACGGGTTCCTGAGTTGCATAAAAACTGCATAATTCCTCGCAGCTCCTTGCCGGCAGTTGCAATAACATAAACTTTTGAGCAATTTAGACATATGAGGCAGCTCAGTCTACCGCTTGTTTGTTGTAACTTGTGGAACGGAGCTCTTGATTTAATTCCCGTGTTTTTCAAATTACCGCATAAACGGTAGACATAGCAGAACCTCTAAACTGAACCCACTGCTCTCTACTGTGAGGTTCGACTGATAGTGTGTATATTTTTTTTTAAAGGCAACGTAGAGCAATTACCATGGTCAGATGTCAAATGCCTGCACCTCATCATTGCTCACCAATGTCCCTACTAGACTCGTCCGTGGAACACAGAACGTGGTTGGTCTGTGTCTTGCAAGTGTAACGAAGAAAACGACAAAGGGTAACATTGTACATCAGAACCTTGAGGGAAAGCCGAATATCATGTTGGCCATACAAGTTTTGTAGATGTGCAAAGCTGCCGTGGATTCTTCCCCTCTTGCACAAACACCTCAAGTGTGATCAGACTCACGAGGTACACGAAGCTACCTCTGACCAATTACCACAAAATACGAGTGCAGATATAGGCTCATGCTAGTCTTGATGAAGTTCCGTGGGTTTCGAAGGTGCAAAACATTCCGTATTTGGACGCTTCGATCGCCTAGCGGTCTAACACGAGTTGGATTGCCAGTGCTGCTTCGCTCAGCAAGGCGATATCATCAGCATTCTATAAATCAAACCTCTGCCCCCCGGACAAGTTCAACTCCACAGTCTAAATGATCAGATCAAGCGTTCTCTAGAACATTCTCTATGACACAACTGGGAGGAAACGGAACATAGGGAAGACTTGCCCTACTCCACTGGAGACGATAAAGAGTGGCGAAATCTGGTCATAATCCCTAACCGACACAACTCACTGGAAGCCGACACATAATTCTCAACCACTTCAATTCCCAACAAACTGTGACAAAGTGCAGATGTATCTACAGAGTCCAAGGTTGCCCGAATGTCTAGGGACAAGATGATAGTTGGGTATGGAAAGTAAAACGATGCACTAACACTTATCTGAGGGTGAGGATTTGATGAAAACAAACAAGACCAGTGCCAAATCCCTCCTGTTCATTAGGGGTTTATCCTTCACCCAATTTGTACAAACTGCTGCGAAAAATGATGGAAAAAAGCAGCCTTGGTGCAATCGTGATAAGGTCAACCTACTCATGGTTGGCGCAGTTACAGCACAAGCAATTATTAAAAATGGAAACAACGAGCAACTCACTCCAAGAGGAGGGAAATTTCGCGGATAACTAGTCCTTCGAAAACAAAACTTCAACTTCCCTGATCATTTCCATTGGTACATCTTTAAATAGAGCTGAGGTAAGACTACAGGAACTCGACGCTTTGTGAACTCCTAAGGCCGGATTTCCTTAGCGATCTCCGACTCAGTTGATGGATCCGTTGTAACACGCCCCCGGACGCTTCCTCGACTAGTCGCAGGAAGTGCTGATGCTGAGAGCCAAATAAAACTGGCCCGAAAATTGTTCAACCAGCCTACAAGACGGTACTACAAGTTGCCGATATGCGAACAGTCAGTTTCACATATCGTTTCGCTCACACCCAATGCTTTCTTTACAGTAGTTCGCATGAGCTGAAACAGCCTGCGGGAATTTTCCATGCCGGTAGCGTATTCCATTTCCAAAGGTTGTTAAGGTCACCAGAACTCGCAATCGATAAACAAGCTTGCATCTGAGTTTGCTTCTCGTTACGATCCGTGCTTCATTTTACTCGCTACCACCTGGAATGAACTGGCCCGTGTCAAGATGGCCAAAGGACTCAGCAGAAATGCAGAATGTCACAACGCCAGGGGTCAGGCCACCACTCATTAATTCAGCAGAATGCAAGGCATTCGCGCTAAGCGATCAGTGCTCATTGATGTTTTGAGGTGGGGGCAATTCCAAAATCTATTAAAGTTAGCGCGTCGAAAATTAATAGTGGAATTCGGATTCAGATTACATCTGTCTAATACTAACGACCGTGAACCTGCCCTCTGATCGCATTGCCATAAGAGACGAACAGCCTAGTGCGCAACAACGTAGTCATGTCGACAGCCCCACTCTGGTAGATTAATGTGATGTGAGCAATATTAGGATACCAGCGCTGACTCAACCCGAGACAGACACAGGTGGGTCAACCGACGATTGAAAACCAACTGAAGTGATAACTTAACAAGAAATAAATCGACACGTTCTAAAAACGTAAACAACACAGCAGGTCCCCATTTCAGAAACGACAGGATTCGAGACCATGGAGGGCCATCCTAGATTCGCACCTCTTCGAGGACAGCCCACCAACTTGAGCATTCACGTATCCTACCAAGTTCACAATATTTACAAAACTTGTTTGCCTTAAGAGCTCGTCGCAACTGTCGAAGAATAATGATGCACTGAAAAATAGCTGATTTACAATCTGCTCGGCACGCTAACGCATGATGACGACAAAGGCAAGTGGCGTCTATCAGAGTGACGGTATTCTACTTTGCACAAAACCCTTTAAACTCACTGTAGCCACAGTCATCTGTCCACTGGAATCCGGTCACGTTATGCAGCCTCAGCTCTCTCATTGACAGCCAGGACAAAACCAACAATACCGTAGGTCGCAGCTTCAGATTCCCTGGAATGATGCAGATGAAACTTGACGGAAGGATCAGATGGGGATGTTAGTTGGATAGTAGAACTGGAATCTTGAATTCCAGTCTCTTGGGTACAACGCACATCGATATCTAGGGTTTCCAGTGGACGAGCTAAACACTAATGTTGACATACACGCATCAAGGTTTGTGCAGTGAATGTAGTCATATTGAAGAGACATTGAGGATGAAGAAGTGCATCAGGCAGCTGAATCGGGTTCGGTGAGATTTGGATGCTACATGACGAAGGAAGCGACAGAATAGTGACATGATTTATTTTGGTAACCCTACCACTGAAAGAATATGATAGAATTAGGTGGTAGGGCGAATGACACGAATTGATGGAAGGACGAGCGGCTGTGTGCGGTGGAATATCGCTTTGCTGATTACGTGGAAAGTGAGAACCGATCGCGTGAATGTCGGTCATATTCATAGTTGTATGTGTTGTGTGCTGTTGGGCTACTCGGTCGTCCAGTCCAGAGTGGTCCTTTTTATTAACGGATGCCTCTTTAGCGCTTGTGCAGCCAAACGCTTTCTTCAGGGCAGCCGAATCATACCAAACGAGGTGGTGACCAGCTAATCGGCTCATGCACCTCTTCTGGAACATCTTGGGGGGTCCTGTTTAACACGACAAATAGCATTGACCCTATTTGGTTGGCTGGCCACACCCGCAATTTCACGGTGCCATCTTCAGGTTCTTGCGAAATGTTTTAGATACATCGCCTTCTAGGCCAAAATCTACCAATCCCTTGACACCTCCGGTTACTCTGCAGTCTTCAGCCAATCGTATTCACGACTAACCACCTGGGCGGTGGCGGTTTTCTTATACGCAACCTGGGGAGGCACCCATTAGAATGGAGCTCTGCTAGCCGGAAATTCATATGCATGAAGAATAAATTTATCTCCTTGTGACATCTTTTTCTACGGCCTTACTGCATTGATGTAAACCGTGATTTCTTATGAGTGGACCGTTCCGTTTAACGTTGGCATATCACGTGCTCGTGCTAGATGCCTATCACCAGCAGAAGCATTCTACGTCAAGGTTGGAAAAGTGTAACAACTTCCAAGCGATTTCCTGACACAACCTACTGATTAGTGTTTTCCTCGAACAGGGTTGACGGTTTTAATAAGAATTTCACGAACAATATTGTGTTAATTCTGAATGAGTAGGTGTTTGACCGGATCTCGAAGTTGGGGGGGCCGTAGCAACGGAAGTCCACAATAATGAATTTTTGTACGTTAACTGCTGACCAAGTTTCGCAAATTCGTGAGAAGGCTTGCAATTCCTAAGAAATAGGAACTGCCACTTCCATATGTACCGGGTAAAGCGCTGGCTTGCATTCTAGTTTGGATTGTTTTCTCCCGTCTATGTGCGTTCTTGTAGAAAAGCCTAACTAAAAAGATGATATTTTTATAGTCCCTTAGTCCATATGCTTTTTATAAGGTAAGGAAAGAATCAAAAATAAGTGGTGGGTGCAGACATTTTAAAGTAGTGCCCTATGTATGACATTGCGAGGTGGGCCAAGCCCGGCCAGTCTCACGGTACCTGGACGTGGTAATTACGGAAATTATACTCAGTTTATCGATTTTTGTATGAAAATGGGTGCAAAAGATGCTTAAAATAGGAACAACATCATCAGGTTAGCAATCCAACTAACCGATAATCGAAGTTCGAATGAAAGCTAAGTTCCCCCAAGATTGTAAACCACTCAAAAAATTAAATAATGAAATTTGCTCGATTCGTGTTCGCTTGAGTAGTCGTGTTGGAAACATTTCAATTTAACAGTTCCACCTAGCATATCCCAACATCATTAATCGTGCAAGAAAGAGGGCGGTCTAAACATGCAGTAACTTTGCCTTTCCGTAGCCTAGAAACTATAAAGCTGAACTACTTGCATTTATCACAGTCAGTTTACCGACTGTTGTGTGAAAACGACCATTTGGTTCAAATCATTCTTCTGTCCTGCTGTTCACTCAAATTTTTCCATATTCAGATTGAATCATACTGCCTGATGACAATTGAGAGAGTGTAAACAGCTGTTTACAGACAGATCGATATAAGTTAGAAAGTATTGCGTAACTCGGTAATACAGATCAATACCGCATTCAGTAACTTTCTTGCATTTGAAAGCTATCTTTCAATCGATCTTTCGATATTCCTCATTTTATTTTTATTTGAATAATCGATACGGGGTTAGTGGTTAGTAGTTAAAACCAAACTGAACTGAAGCATGTTTGAA
The DNA here is from genome assembly GCA_008360955.1 of Fasciolopsis buskii. Taxonomy (NCBI): domain Eukaryota; kingdom Metazoa; phylum Platyhelminthes; class Trematoda; order Plagiorchiida; family Fasciolidae; genus Fasciolopsis; species Fasciolopsis buskii. Next base: position 2,367 of record LUCM01000835.1, on the reverse strand, counting down.
GCTTTGTGATATCTAACCTTGTCGCTTAGCCTGCAAACGTTTCACTTCCAGACCGGGCGATATCACCGCCCGGTACTCGTCGATATTTTCAAACTAATGACTTTAGACTTATACGTTGTGCTAATATTAAATTTTTTTTGGAAATCGCTTAGTAAACTGAGCATCAATGCATTTTTCTTCAGATTACCTTTGGTGATTCCAATAGGAGATAGGCTTTGGATGAGATGGATTATTTTAACGGCCAAGGACGATGATAGGTACACTGGTGATCATCATCCCCAAGCTGGCGGAGAGAAGAATAACGTTGATAAGGATAATGCTTGTTATTCGGATGATGATGATGATGATGATGATGATGATGATGATGATGATGGTAATGATGATCAGTTTGAATGGCACCGTGTCGGATGATGGTGGCATTAACAATCGCTCGGAAAATGGTGGTAATTGGTGAATTCTTGAGCATGCAGCCCACAACTACTTGTGAGTAGTTTCCCGTGCTTGACTGAATGACACTGAGACTGCAAATTTCAGCCTTACACTTGGGAAGTCTCAGACTCGAATTTCAGTCTTATTGGAGCTCATCGGTGATGCACATCCTCCATCACTTCATGTGTTTGAACTCGGGTTTCCTAACTGGAATGCCTGTGGTTTACAACTGTGCCACCAGCTACGGTCCAGGCCAGCCAAAATGACCATGTTAGGTCTGTTTGGATGTCATTCTTAAAAACAGCCAGAAGTATCCGATGACTTTGCAGACACGGCAAATGTCCTTTAAACTCTAGTCTAATGCTCCCCTGATTAACCTTAACGGGAGTCGCTAACTTAATGACAACACGCATGCTTTTCATCTGAAAATCCCGGGCAAAGAGCTTGCGTACGATGGACAGTCGGTCAGGCAAAGAAATTAAATAATTGGTCATGACACCAGCTCGTCTCTGCTTTGAAAGACGGATTGTTGTATTCGTGAGAAAATACCACATTGTCTTCGTGTTTGTTTACTTAGCGGTGGAAGAGAAAAACACTTGGTTTGGGGACAAATAAAATGTTGGTGCCATCCAATACACGGAATTGCAAGAAAATGTTTTGAAATGCTACAAAATTGTGTCATGCTTGATTCCGGCGGAGATTTGCGTGATAAATAATTCATAAATTTTGTCCATAGTAGAAGAATTCTTAGCCCAAATGACGGTCTTTGGCGAGATGACCTCTACTAAACTTTTGGTCGTCGTGACAACAAAAATACGTTTGTCTAGATGTTCCACAGTACGATGTGAACAACCAAGGGTAACTATCAAAGCTATTGGTTGCAGACAACTTTCAGCTATTATGGGAAGAGTTATCACAACATAGGTTCAGGGTTTGAAGCATGGTACCATCGGTTTAGTCAAAATCAAACCATAAACGAATAATAAGCAGCAGTGATCGGATTCAGACTCTTGATCATCGCATCATGAAAAATTTAAACCTTCGAGGTTATGGGATATGTCCCCTTGCCTCGTTCGTAATAGGAAACACCTTTGAGCACCAGTGTGTTTGTCTTGGAATTGGAAGATTTTGATTTTTCGAGCTACCTACCAATTTTATTGTGCATGATCTAATATTAAAAACAGCATTATTAGTAGTTGTTGTAATTCTTTGACGTTTCGACTATCGTGGGTCTTTCTCGAACCATATGGTCCGGCTCTTTCTAGCTTGTAGCTTGTCGTATTTTGGGCACCTGTCCTATAGTCCGTGCTAGATGAGACGGACAACTTGTCTGAACAAGTGCCTCTCCCCAGTCGATCAAGTGGATTAAACGCCTGCTCCTAACATAATAGGTTGGAATCTCAGATAAACCGATCACTTCGGAGGTAGATGGCCATTTTGGGGACTGCCATCAACCGGGCCAGTAGTAGTGTTACTGTAGTAAACCTTATTCCTCTTCTCTCATATCCTCACTCCCGAGCTATCATCCAAATTTCAGCGAACCCGATTCAGCTACCTGATGCACTTCTTCATCCTCAATGTCTCTTCAAAGTGACTACATTCACTGTACAAACCTTGATGCGTGTATGTCAACATTGGTGTTTAGCTCGTCCATTGGAAACCCTAGATATCGATGTGCGTTGTACCCAAGAGACTCGAATTCAAGATTCCAGTTCTACTATCCAACTAACATCCCCATCTGATCCTTCCGTCAAGTTTCATCTGCATCATTCCAGGGAATCTGAAGCTGCGACCTATGGTATTGTTGGTTTTGTCCTGGTTGTCAATGAGAGAGCTGAGGCTGCATAACGTGACCGGATTCCAGTGGACAGATGACTGTGCGCAGTGAGGTTTAAGGGTTTGTGCAAAGTAAATAACCGTCACTCTGATAGACGCAAC
>LUCM01000832.1:0-32447 GCA_008360955.1 Fasciolopsis buskii | reverse complement strand
ATCGGTCTATTGACAAATTCCGCGGACCAAAATAGAGGTGGAGGGAAAATGACGGTTTTCGGCTGATTTTGGGTGTCAATATGCATTGTGAACGTCAGTTCATATCAGATGCCAATAAAAATGCTAACCATTCGTGAGTTCGTTTTGTATGGATTTGGCAGAAGAATTTTGCGAAGGAGCAAGAGGAAGCCAGTACAAAGTGGTGCACGTGAACTTATGAGCTACAGTGCTGTTTGCCAAAACATTGCTAATGGGTGGGGCTGACCGAGTGCTGGCCACCCAACCTGAAAAACACCGTTAGAGGGTGAACGCAGGTGTAATCAGCCAACCTAGTTGCACCGGCACGCCGCTGCAGCCGAGCTGCCCGCCCGATGTGCGCCGGCCAGAGCGGTGGATATGACCGCAACATCGTTGACAAAATGGTGTTGCATATCCACTCGTCAACCTTCTTTGAAGATCAACATCCGCTGCCATCCGCACTTCTTACTTTTCATCTTCGCCTCCACTAAGCAAATGAATTTGGCTTGTCGGGATAATCTTTGTTTTTGACGGATCCAAACGATTCTCTCCGGCTGAGAACCGTCATCCTTTATTTATTTCTATTGTGCTCTGCAAAATTCGGCAACAGTCCGTTATTATTACTATTATTATTCCTGGCAACTGTTCAGCACAAGCGTCAACCAGACATCGCCATGTCTAATTTCGGTTCCCCTTGTTTTCCTACCTCACCTCTACCCCTGGACCTAGGTGAGATTCATGAAATCGAATTAACCTAAAACGACCTTCATGGATCAGCCATCTTATTACACAGTTTCTATTCATTCTCAGCCGCCGTCTTCCTTTCCCAGCGGAAGGCGCTTCGAAACTCTCGGCATTTTATACCGCTAGTGTTCATTCAGTATTCCGCCCACAATACTATGCATTCCGCGATAAACTGCCTCCAAGTTTCCTGCTTTCCGCCTCATCCTGGGTTTTTGCCACGCGGCATCCATTCTACCGAATCCAATTTGTGCTTCTTCCCAAAGTTCAGAAAACGTAGCACACTATTGAGTTTCTTGTGACGTTATCCGTCCATTTCAGTTTACTGCGTGTATATGGCAGCCTACGAGATGCGTTACAATGAAAAACGAGCGATACGGAGGAGAAGTCTCCATTGGGCTCAGTCATGAAACGATCTTGACGTTTGTACCTCCGGCTTTATCTCGACGTCCGCCATCGTGCTGCTCTCAAGTGTTGCGCTAGCCACACGGACTTTTAGCGCAGTTGGACGCGAAATGACTTCCACTCTGTTGCTCACAAACAGTTCCACAAAATCTCACACAAATTTGCAGAACGATTTGTGTGGCCTTGTACTTTGTCTCGCATGCTTGTGCATTGCGTATTGTTTTGCAGATTCTGGCCGCGGTCACCAAGTAATCCAACGCAGCGTATATCCCCATTCTGGTCGTCACTATTCAGATTTCCTCTGCAACATCCATGTAGAAATGTGATCCTGCCCTGCGCATGCCTATCGCCTAAAAAGAAACTTGCAGTATTATTATTATTAAAATGCCCCTTGTGGAAATGCGTTACTGTTTATGCTCTTACCAAACATGCTACCTCAAGTACGTAGTATCAGCTAATGTGTTGGCCTTCAACGTTTGCACGTGAGTACTTCTTTATTTTTGGTTTGTTTTTATGCTTTGTAGCTATCCTCGCAAGCCATGAATCTTTCTTCGGATGCTTTCTTCTACATCTATGTGGCATTGTAGAGGTGCGCGACGAAGATTGCAATTATCTTGGCCAATAGCCAAATAAATGCCGTGTGTAGCTTATTCAGAGTAGCAGCTTCCAGCTTATTTAGCCTGGCTGGCTGTCACAACCTGTTCATCTCTTGCAGAGTTCCGTAATTCACGGGAGCTGGGAAACTTTTGGCATCCCCAGATTGACCTGGATCCATCGAGCAAGCCGTAATTACCCCGAAACAAATCCCGTAAGATATTTGCGTTTTCGGATTTGGTTAACGCTAGGTCCCCATTCAGTCGCAATAGCGTGGAGACACATTCTCTGATCTTTTTCTCATAATATGCACACATGTAGTGCCCTTTTGGGGTTTATCCTGTTATTTTTTTTGAAGTTACTCATATAAATAGTTTTTGCAAGGGTTATACTTTATTTTGCACTTATGTTGTACGTCTGATAGGCAAGATTGCAGGATATTGTATGAGGCATTAAATGCACTTGCTGTCGGTGCAATTTCAGAGCTTTTGTTCCTCCAAATAACTGCGACCATTTTGTCGTAAAACGTTTCGTTTTGCATATGCAGCGTTACAGAACCTGGTGTATGTCGAGAGGATAAATACGCCGCGCTTAACACAACCATCCCCCTAGAAGTTTGTTGTTCTCGCCAGCCCTGTGTCACTCAGGCGACTTCTAACCGGCAGGCACTCTAATGGGGGCACATCGTTCTCCCTCCTTAATACTACTGTCACACCTCTGTAGCTCAGAGTTTGAGCTCATTCTCTCTAATTTATAAGGCAATATGTTGGCGAGATTTCAAGCGCAGTTGGTTAAATTGCACCAGTGGCATCCTGTAGTCCTTCTTAGCCTACATACTGGTAGTCGGGTGAATGCGGAAGCAGCTAAATATGTCATGGCTTGTCCAGCAAACATGTAGACATTGAAAATGGCTAGATTCAGACGCTAAGGTATTTCGATCTTATGTTTGCTGCCATGCCGATGAGCCCGTGGGTTCTGTGTACGCGGATGTTATCCGTGAAGACATTTTGGACAGGAAAGGCCCTCAAGGAAATTTGGTTGGGAACAGAAGAGTCAGGGCGAATAAAAGAAAGGGGACTGTGAGCATTGGTATACGTATCACTATCAATTGAGCTCGACGCAATGGGTAACGTGGTCCTGTTTGTCATGTGTGACGACTGATGCAATGTGAAATTATCTATAGGCGTGGAAGGTTGCTGCTAGCCAATCCAGCCGCTAGGCAGAAGAACGATTAGGGTACTCAACCAAAGCCTTTAAATCTGACAAATCGCGGAATGTAGCTGAGCGGGTGTCCGTCCAATTGTATCAGTTACTCTTGCACTTATTTTTAGGACTAAGCTGCCGACTCGGATCAACCAAAGGAGGCTTATTCCTTTTCAGGCGTCTATCAATGATCGGGTCAGCTGTTCTGGAATGCGACGCATCTAATTAGTCATTTTAGTTTTGATTTCTGCCTTGTGCCCAGACCATTAACAGGTGTTAGCTAGTGCGGGATTTCGACGTTCTAGTCGCTGCATTCCACCTGAAATCCCCCGTTTTCGAGACAAAAGATGACTCAAACGGATCAGAGGGCTATCACCTGCACACTGAAAGGCTGATTTGGATGAAATTAACTCCCCTTCCTTCGGTAATCCACCCCTGCTGATTTAAATTTCCCAAATAAAGTATCCCACGTCAGCAGTGCAGGTGATCGCAGTCTCGCGGATGCCCTTTCATGCCAATAACTTCGGCGAACTGGTATATACACCATTGCAGATGTCTCCACAGGCAGCTCCTTGTGCTCACAAACAGCAGAGCAATAGACAGCCCAAATCAATTGAATTCTGCAGGAGGGGCGTTGTAGTCACCTATCCAATTAACCACACCAGACTGAAGACCAAAATCCCTCCAGCCAATCCATTGAGACGATGTGCATGTACAGCAAGACTGTCTGACACCCTCGGCACAGTAAATTCACGTGAACCAAGTTGACAGGTCAACTCACCGCAGCCAACTACTCGCTGCCAGCATATACCAAGTGACTGGTTCACTGAAACCATGCCTCCACCCTCCGCCGGAAACCCAGTTTTATGCTTTCAGTGCTGTGCCCACACACACCCATATTCAGAGCCTGCAAATTATTCCCCTCAGTTTGATCCAATTACTAGGCAAACCTATTTAGGCGCATCCATTGCACTCCAATGCCCTTTTCCTACACACATACACCCAAGTCTTCACTCCGACTATATTCATCCAAATAATTTTGCACTACTTAGACATGTCTCACCCTTCGCTACCCGGCGAATACTACAAAAGTGTGTTTCTCTCCCAATCCACAATCAACCTGAAGCCTCCTTTCTCAATCACCCCTCGTCCATCGCAGAGCTCAGCTGCCACAGTTACAAAACATTGTTATCTTCGCTTTCGTTACTTCCGAAGATAACTTCTACGTCACCAAACAACTGCACGTACCTGATAACCAGCTTTTTCTCGGACCTATTCCAAAGCCCTTTAACATCCTCCGAAAATGACCGTTCGTCTTGGGCATCGTCATGAATGGAACACCCGGCGCTGCTGCGCCGCTAATGGAGCCATAGCCTTCACAACTTAATCTTAATCATAAGAACAATACTGCATATTTCTCGATTTGCGAGAGGCATGCGCAAGGCAAGATCAAATTTCTACATGGATGATGCACAGGAAATGTAGATGATAGAAGTAGAACGGGATAAGGGGTGGGAGAAATATTGAGTTATTGCAGAAGCTCATTGGAAAGTGAAATGAGATGTGGCAAAGCAATGGGGAAAGTACAAGTATGCTAGTGAAAAGCAAAAAACAATAGCTTAATTTTAAAAAGCAAAAAGAGGTTTCCGGGGACTGTTTGCAAGCAGCGGACTACGAGTCATCTCGTGTTTAAGTGCGCTAAATGTGCTCATTGCTGGCGCACAACATGGACGGGGCCCGGCGGTGGATACTGATATAGGGCTAAAGACGCCAAACGACGGGAGCGTTACGTAATGGACGGAAACGTTAAGCTGAAGAGACGACAAGCAGTGGTAATACGGTAATTGGATGGAAGTGGTGAAAAACAGGCGGAACGTCAGGGAAATTGGATGAGACACGTAGCTGACAACAAATGGCCAAAAAATGCTGAGAGCGGAAAAAGATTGTCTCAAAGTATCTGGAGGAAATTTGTGAAGCTTCGAATATGGAACTCCGAGGACAGTGATTATATCTGCATACTTATGGCTGTAAGCTGTACCGAGAGGCGCGTCAGTTAAAGGAAATTATGTGTATGAACACTCCCTAAATACAATAGCCAAAAATGTCCTCGATGCTGTCATTTACTTTGTCGCATCTTTTGCTCTTAGTCGACAGTACGAGTGGAGAATATGAGGTGCGCAAGCCGTCCAGGAGACAGCAGCAATCGCGGTTTTGCTCGATCGCAAAGATGCGGGTTGAGATATCCAGTGCGATAATCCGCGCAGTTACCGTTGACCGGGCCAGAACTCCAGCGCCAGTTCTAGCTAACTGGTTCCTAACAGGACAGATAGGGTAGCAGATTTGGAATCGCTATTACGAGGACGGAAGCGTTAGCAGCGCCTCTGCTGAAGATGCGACATCTGAAACGCAACAGAGAAGTAGTCTGGCTTGGGTGCCAGCTTGGGGTTATAGTGATTATTGGATCGCTCCAAAATACCTGCAACATAGTGCATCTATTCCGTAAAATGTGGCAAATAGAGTGAGCTATGGTAGCAGTTTTAGGCGCAGGTGAATGTTAGAGGCTACCAGGAATGACCAATTCAGTCCTTTCAAGACCGTAAGGAAGAGAAGATGACATGAAGAGCGAGGAGTACACAGGGTGGTGTTTAACATCACAGGATGCGATGAGAGCATGGATCCAACAATAATTACGTTGACATTTTCGTCAGCCCACATTGGGAGAATTTCGAGAGTTAGTCGCCCAAGCCACTGGTGAAGAGGGTACATCACTACAAGGGAGGTCAAAAAGTGCATTATCGGGAACGTGTGATGAAGCGAGGAAGTTAGAGATGAAGCCGAATCCCAGATGGTGGCCTCAGCGAAAATTCGGTCACGATATAGAATTCTACCCCATGTTCGTAAGCCTCGTCTAGTCGAACGTTAGCTCGTGTCAGGTTAATTAAAAACTGAACATCCAGTAACTTTGCCAGCTGGGCTTTGAACTGGGCTAAATTTGGGTACGATTGCGCGAAACTAGGGAGTTTTTTTCACAGTTTAGTGTAAGCAACTATGAAGACTTTTGCCTTGATCGATAGTCAAGTCAGGGGTACTCCTAACGAGTAGTATCTACTACGAAGTGGATACGGGGACCAACGGCGTCGTGGGTGACGTATGTGGTGGAGTGGACATTATTATGGCAAAGATTAAACAGAAATGCGAGGTCTAATTTAACTGGACGAAGCCAAAATGGTTCAAGTCCAAGCAGCTTACATCTGGCCCTGTAGTTTAGGCTTGATGAAGGACCTAGGCGATTTCTAGTGAATGCACGCTGGACATCCTCGATTGCAATTCGATCGACTTTACGCATATGCGTAAAGATAAACGGGCAGTACTCGAGGTGGGGCCTACCATGGGACTTGAAGCTGATAATTCTGCAGTCTTGAGTGCCGAATGCCATTAAGATCATTGTGGCGGTCCCCTTAGCTACGGCGGTCTGATGGTGAGCCTGCTTGTGGAAGTCGAAAGAGCAGGAGTGTCGTAACCCTAAGTCCTTAACTGTGATACAAGCATTGGCATGCCATTTATAGAGAGGGCGCCCGGATGAACATGGCATTTATGTGTTATCAGAGAGCTTTTGTCAGCAGAGGACTTCATAAGCCAATTGGAACACCAGTTATCTAGAGACTCTAAGTCTTCGTTGATAAACGCAAGAGTGGAGCTAAATAAATCAGACTATTTAAATGTCATCGGCAAACAGGAATGGTGTGCCATGACGAATGACTTTAAAGATATCATTAATGTATAGCAGGAAAAGGAGGGGACCTAGGGCGCTCCCCTGAATGACCCCACTGGTAATAGCAGAAGGCTGGGAAAAACAAACGTTAATATTGACTACCTGGACGCGATCGGAAAGGTGGGATGACAGCCAAGATAACAGAGGATTTCTTATTCCACTAGTCCTAATTTTGGCCAGAAGTCGGGTGTGGGAAACGCGGTCAAACGCTTTTGAAATGTCTAAAAAGATTATTAGCATTGACTGGTGGGAATCAGCACTTTGGGTAACCAAGTTTAAGAAGTCAAACTGCCAGGATAGGCAGGATCGGCTCCTGAGGAAGCCGTGTTGGGAGGGATTGATAAGGTTGTGAGTAGTAAGGAAGTTAACCGATTGTTCTTGAACGAAAGCAAACTACACCTATTTAGGACCCACGTCAGACCCATTCTAGAGTATTGCTCTCTAGTCTGCTCTAACATGAGGCAGTGCGACAGAGTTGCGATTGAAAACGTCCAGCGTGCATTTACCAAGCAGTTAATTGGCTACTCTACAAGCCTAAATTACAGGGAACGCTGTGATTCGCTGAAATTAGATCCTTTGTGGCTCCGACGCATAAGAGCAAACCTGGTACTCTTTAACAATATTATCACAGGGGACAAATGCGTCTCTGCACCTCGTGTTAGAAACCCACTCCCGTATTCCCTCCGNAAACGTGAAGCTGAAGAGACGACAAGCAGTGGTAATGCGGTACTTGGATAGAAGTGGTGAAAACCAGGCGGAACGTCAGGCAAATTGGATGAGATACGTAGCTGACAACAAAGGGCCAAAAAATGTGGAAAAAGATTGTCTCATAGTATCTGGAGGAAATTTGTGAAGCTTTGGATACGGAACTCCAAGGATATTGATAATATCTACATACGGATGGTGGTAAGCTGTACCGAGAGTCCCGTCAGATAAGGAAAGTCATGTGTATGAACACTCCTAAAATACAATAGCCAAGAATGTCGTCTACGCTGTCATTTGCATTGTCGCATCTTTTGATCTTAGTCAGCAGTACGGGTGGGGAATATGAGGTGCGCAGCCCGTTCCGGAGACAGCAGCAATCGCGATTTTAATCGATCTCAGAAATGCGATATCCAGTGCGATAATCCGCGTAGTTACCGTTGGCCGGGCCAGATTTGAAATAATACTTCGAGCGTTGTGTTCACTCAGTACCCTATGCCCGACTCATGGGCTTCATCTGTCGGATTATAAGGATCATGCAAGTTTAACAAATTTTGTAAGGTTATTGCCATCCTGATTTCGTTGTTGTTGGTAACGGAGACGGGAAAAATCATCCTTATATGTTGAGGTAGTTTATTCTATAGAGAGGAAAATTTGATGATGAAGAAGTTTTTCCTAAGTGCTATCCTCGACATGGGAACTGACACCAGGAACTTAGCTCGACGCAAGCCATAGGAAAAGTTATTTCTTACTCGGGGTGCAGGGATGCACACATTTTACCAATAATCTTATAGACAAAGGAGAGGTTGATGTGAACTCGACGCAGCCATAAGGGATCGAGGTGTAGTTTTATGCAGCGCTCCATGTAGTTTAGCAAGTGAGAGTAGCCCAAAATTGTTTTGCAAATGTTCGTTGAATATTCCCAATGTCGAGTCTGTCACTCTGCCGCATGTTGGAACACACGATGGAACTTTGATCTGGGGCAGGGGACTTGGTTGGGAGTGAAGAAGACGCCAGTAGCCGGGGAATGCCAGTGGGCCTGGCCCATAGCACACAAGGCCGCTAGGTTGGAGGTAACTTTCATTCCATCACACATTGGTTGGTACCAATGGAGATGCTGGTTGAGCTAGATGTAATGGGACGTGGTGGTGCCTGATGGTATCCGTGAAAGAGTTTGGCCAATTGGCTGTCCAGGTATAGGAAATCGGGCAGCTGTTGCAGAGTGCGGAGGGTGATAACCGGTGAACCTGGGGCATGGGCCAGCCTTCTACATCTTGATATCTCAAGTGTTCTAGAATGGGTCTTCTTATTCATTATCGAAGTTCTAGTCACTGGGACAACTCAAATTAGTTGCTTATTGAGTGGTGCGAGTTGTGGCCTCTTGGTAGCCGTTTGCGGCAGTGGCATCCATTTTCACGGTAACTTTGGGTCATGCTGGGTGGGTTGAGCACTAGGATTGAAGGCAGAACCGTGACAGTGTATGCAGGATAGACGCCTCTACTATACCGGCAGCATCGTTTGCAGAGTTCGGTCGGAGTTTTGAGGAAGGGATTCTTGATGGCTGGAGTGGTGATTTGCATCCTGACGTGGGTGGCTCAAGGTGCAATTTTTTGCGTGGTGGTTGAAAAGGAGGTGCGCATGGTGACTTGTCCAGATCTACCTCAAATACACAGAGTCCGGGGCGTGGAGATCCCGAGCCTAGGTTTTGTGATTTCGGGGAGGCAGGGAAACGTAACGGTCTCTTCTGTAGAAGGTGGGGACGATGCCCCTTTTTGGAGATGAAGTACTCGCTGGAGCAGCGTTTTCACATCCGTTATCCTGATAGTTTTGCGCAGGGTACTAACGGCAATAGATAAACTCACGAGCGACTTTCCTGTCCTAGAGCGGACAGGATTTCTGATTGAACCAGTCGAAAGCTTCGTAAGATCAGTAAATATGGTGCATGTAATCACACCGTCTTCGAACGCCTGCGTCATGTTTTTCATAAGCAGAGCAAACTTGTGAGAGAGAACCTGCTAGGCAAAATTCCCTGTTGGTTGGGAGAGAGGTGTTTGCCGTTCCATAGATTTAGCAGGATGGCAGGCTTCCGAGTGTGCTCAAGAAATCTGCTGTGGATACAGGGTAAACTAATGGGTCTATAGATGAGTGGATGAGGTTTACTCGCTTTTTTTAAACATTTTGCTAACAACTGACTTCCTCCAATTTGTTGGTCCAGTGCTCGATTCTGTACGGTTCCGAAAACGGAATGTGTACGTTTTCCCAACTTGGCGTGCGTTTCTATTAGATTGCATGTTTGAATGTCATCTGGGTCCAGTAAGTTAAAATGGCTAAGCTCAAGAAGATTATCTAGTCCTCATTTTGAGTTAGTCAAACTACTGGAAACAGTCACTATTGGTGTCTGAATGTTCAAATCAGTTTGCGCAGTACACAAGTGACTAGAAAGTTCAAAGTTCTAACGATTCAGCACCAGCACTGCCAGTTTTGTTTTCCGCTTCCAATTTTGTTTGCTGCAGAATTCCCTTGTCTACCAAGCTGAGAAAGAAATAATGATTCCGTCTGACTCCCACCGTAAGAGAACATCTACCGTGTTCCCCTTTCACTATTTTATAACCACATATCATTGCAAAGGTAACGCGTGACGCTAGCGGATTACCCTTTTTGGTCGTTGCCACAGTTGCTGCCTTCCAGTCCAGTGTTGGTCTACCCCGGATCATGCAGCCCATGAGAGACTAGAGGTAGGTCCACCCAGCATACTAAGTGACTGCTCTAGGAGAGTCGTGTGAAGCTCGTCCATTCCCTCCCATTTCAATAATTTTATTCCTTTCAGTAACAGTTGCCTAACTTCAACCACCACTTCCACTTCAGGGATGTCGGTCGTAGCAATCCGACCAGTACGTCCTTGCAAAGTACTTGCTGGAGATATTTGTTTTGCAAGTGACTTTATATACTTCCACTGCATCCATCCGTTTGAGTATGTCTTTTTGGCAGTCTCTTTTGATTCTACATACTGGTAATACACCGTCGGGTTATTTTTGCTCGTTTCACTAAAGTTACCTCAAACTTTCTTTCCGCCGCTCTTTGTCCATTTGTCCCCTGGTTTCTGTTCTTCGCACACTTATTGCAGCTCTTTCGGGATGCTTCCTCTAGCTTTAGTCTTTGCTCCCTAATGGCCTTCCTATCACCGGGATTCAACAGTGTTATTCATTTGCCTTCTTACTCCACTCGGGTTTGAGAAATTCGTCCCGAAGCAATGGATGTTTTCTCATTCCACTTTTCCATTCTTGTCGCCGGTGACCCGGTCCAGTAGATCTGCGCTGACCTTCAGTTACTGTATTCCCGAATTCCCAAAATTGCTGCGCATCTGTCAGAGACATTTTCTTGCTTAACGGAATTTGACAACATCTACTCTAGACCAAATGATAAACAGGTCAAGGAGTGATGGCAGTTAGCTTAATCCTGGCTTCATGTTTTCCGTCACGTGTTTAATTGAAGCCTTAAACAGCAGCCATCATATGAGCTTTTCCGACGCGGTATTTTGTATGCAGGCTCCGCATCTCATTTGCTCCCATGGTGATTAAAATCCAAACTAATAACAGCAAACTGATTTTCGGAATAAGATGCTCAAATGCCTGCGTCAGCCACCGTTCCCAAAATTCCATGGCACTTTGTTCTCTTCATAAGTATGCAGGGATTAATCGCCTATTTAGGAGCTCGACGGAGACTGAGAAAACCTATTTTTGTAGTGCTTAGATTTAATTCTGATGGCATGTGAACCAAGCCCCACATTTTAGTAAGATATTCCTGCCCCAGCGATTCTTTAAACACCCTGCTCATTTGCCCCAGTATGCGTAGTGTGGTCTGCTTCAAGAGCTAACGTTTAGGCGGCCTGAACTTCATAGATAAATGAATAATAAATATTTCCTGACTTCCGAGTGTCATACCCAAAGCAAGATAAAAATTGTACGGGGATATCACAGTGGAGACACAGAAAACAAAAACCGGGCATGAGAATGCAATGTGTCTATGTTCTCATGGATAGGACCTGCAATGTGATTTGCTAAGCACGAGTCTTCGAGATTTTAAACTAAAACTAGATAGTCCTTCGCCAAGTCGTTCTGAGGTCGATTATCATCCATGAACTGCGAATAAGTCCATGTTTAAACGCATCAATGGGGCGTATTGCGGGTGCAAAATTTGGCCAGAATGCAACGGCGGAAGCTACCATTTAGCCGGGTTCCTCAGAAATCAAGAGGGTTATGCGGTGCAGATGAGGATCACTATGAATGTGATAACTGAATGAAGATGAGTGAAAACCAGAATGGATATCATATGAGGTGGATGAAAAGTGGTAATTAACATTAAAATGTCAATATAATGCCGAGGATGAAACGGCGGGAAACCTTTGACGTTTCACCAACCTATTTAAGGGACATTTATATGAAGGACTGTGGAAGGAGGGACAATGATAATCACAAGAGTGGGCACAGGGCTTATGCAGCTGGGAGCGGACCGTGATGTGTGGTGGGAAGTAAATTGGTTTGTCTAAGAAGTACAATCAGTCCTTCAATACACTCGTCATGAATGAACTGTTTTGTCCTGCTTTGATAGCGGACTTTATGGTGTTACTTGGCGGTAGAGGTCTGGAGGTTCGGGGACTGATCAACATTTCGGCAGTGTTTGCAAGTGGTTTGGCCAGTCGTAATGGTTCATTAGAGATGAGGCACTCGGGGTGTTCGTTGGTGTGGCTTGGCTTTTCTAAGGGATAAGCGGCTCCGTAATGAAGCGTCACATCCGCATAGCAGCTTCCTAACAGGAATGGATAACCAGCGCAAAGGATGGATTTAAGCTTACGGTGCAAGTTGCCAGATCCCTGGTTGGAGTTGAGGTAAAACCCAGTGGGGTATTTTACCGGAGTTTCTATACCAGAGGGTAAGATTTTCAGGTTCAAGTCCACTGCCGTGGTTTTACGGCTGGGATCTGAAATATAGGTGTTTACAACCTCTTACGATACCCAATATTTGAGAAGTTGGAGGGTTTGGGGGCTGTGGACATAAGGGTGCCGCAGGATTTCGTTCGATCCTCGAGAAACCTCCATTTTACGGGAGTAGGTTGGTAAAGTAGATACTGTATCCTTTCTCATTAGTCTATACCACCCATACTCACTTAAGGATCGAGTACATAAAACTGGATTGGGCTTCAGAAAAACGCATTGATGTCATCTTTTCGTTCATCGCGGAGAGAAAAGTAGACTTCCCTACTGATGTCATTAGGAATCAACCCAGTCTCTTCCACGTCAAACAGAGCTCCGACACCAGCGCATGCTACTCCGTTACGTGCAGTTCCACGTCAGATGCTTCTCACCGGTTCTCTGCCCGAAAAATGGTACGTGTCGCTCAATAGTCTGAATTCATATCCGTAAACCTTATCGTTCTAACTGCGTATAGGGTAGCTCACCCATAGACCTCTCCCACACACTCACCCTGCTAATCCCAACACCGTCGGCAACACGGCGTGGTAACCATAACCTGCAACCGTCTTCTAAAAACAGAAGCAAATCATTCACTACCACCCTCACCTTAACTTTTATTAACTATTCTCTTCGTGCAAATGACTCTGGCTCATGGAAATCACCTTGTTTCTGACGAACCCAAACGATACCCTCCAGACGAAATGAGGCAAATGTCTTGGATTCTTTCATCATGCCTCATCGGTATCTATCCATTTTGGCCAATTCAGACTTCAAACTATCGCCGCGAATATAGAGTCCTATGTGGTATCTTTTCTCCCCATAGTGAGCGCTCGCATTCACCATACCCACTGGCACCTGACCATTTCCTGTTTCGAAAGGCACGGCCTGCCAGATTGAAATATAATCCTTGATTGCCAGGTGAAATTTGGTCAATCCCTAATGCTTCCATCTTTGTAGTTCGATCACTATTTATATCAGCAGCAGTTATTCCTTGTTCGTCCTCTTAAATACCGCCTTATTCTCCTTACTCAAAGTGTAGACGATCCTACCAAATACCGGTTCATTCTGTTTACTCACCGCGCAGACGATCCACACATCAGACTAGCCAGCCCACCTATTTAAATGCATGTGTATATTTATGTCTATAAAAAAGAAAACCCAGATTCCCCAGTCGCCGTCCATATATTTTGAATTGCACTATGCGCCCTAGTAACCTCCTTCTCTGAGCTGCTTGTAAGATTGATCGCTTCTTAATCTGCAGCTGGCAGCTAGGCCAGACTGCCGTCCGTCTTTTTTCTCTCTTCCAGGCCTTATAGTCCTGTTTGGATGGAAATACACACCATGCTCTGACGATGTATCCCTTACCATACTATGCTCAAATTCCCCCCCCCACACACCACGAGTACGCCAGCGTCACCACAGTAGTGTGGGGCGCGATCATATCCACCGATTGGCCAGCGCACATCGGGCGGGCAGCTCGGCTGCAGCGGTGTGCGGATGCAACTAGGTTGGCGTATTACACCTGCGTTCACCCTCTAACGGTGTTTTCATGTTGGGTAGCAAACACTCGGTCAGCCCCACCCATCAGCACTGTTGTGGTGAACAGCACTGCAGCTCATAAGTTCATGTGCACCACTTTGTACTGGCTTCCTCTTGCTCCTTCGCAAAATTCTTCTGCCAAATCCATACAAAAGGGACTCGCTAATGGACAACATTTTTATTGGCATCTGATATGAACTGACGTTCGCAATGCATATTGACATCCGAAAACAGCTAAAGACGGTCGTTTTTCATCACCCTCTTTTCTCGTCTGCGGAATTTGGCAATAGACTGATGATCCTAGTAACAGTTCTTCACACGAGTCCACGAGACGTCGCCTCATTTGACTCCGGTTCTCTTTTTTCTTTCCCAACGCCACCTTCATCTCTAGACCAAGCTGAAATTTATGAATTCAAAATTGCTCGAAATAAACCTCATGTATTGGTATTCCGATCGCACAGTTCTCACTTATTGTCGCCGCTTTCCTTGCCCAACGGACTGTGCCTCCAGAATTTTCGAGTTTTATACTGCTTTTTTTGATATCCATTCTGGTTTTCCCTCATCTCCATTCCGTTATCGCATCCATAATGATCCTCATCTCCACCGTACAACTCTCTTTATTATCGAGTATCCCGGCCAACGGGCGGCGACAGCCATTGCCCTCCAGCCATATTTTGCGCCCGCGATACGCACCTTTGTTGCATTCAAACATAGTATCAATCCCAGTGCAGGACTGGAAGTCAGCCACAGAAAAATCTTTGCAAACCATTATCTAGCTTTGAATTAAAGCCCCCTGTTCGGGAAACCACATGGCCTGTTATGATCTTGTGAGCGAAACCACATTGCTTTGTATGTTTGGTTACCGTTTTCCATGTCTCCGCTGTGCCTTATTGGCCCATTTTGATCTTACCTTGCGCATGATTCTCGTGTGTCGAGAATTATGCAAAAACAAACAAACCTTGCAAGTTACTAGAGGTCGCTCTCACCCCCTCTCCTCTCGATTTATATGTTCCGCATTTCCTGTGCATCACCTATGTAAAAACCTGATCTTGTATTGCGCGTGCATCTCGCAAATCGAAAAGTATACATTATTATTATTAATAAAAATTTTACTTTTGTTCTCTGCAACAATGTGACGATTGGTGATATAATCTTCAGCCGTAGACTCATCCGGAAATCGTTTTCTTAATCCAACGCAATCGCACCTGTAGGGAACCATGCCACAGGCGTTACTTATTCGTGGCCTCACCATTTCTGGGTCAGGAAATCAGGAACAGTAAACACAACAGCGTTTTAATCCGTTGCTTCATGCTTCTGAACTTTGGTGGATTGAGTCCATGAAGCGGCTTGTAGACATGAAGCTTTGAGAGATGGAAATGCTTGCAGATTCCATGACAGTGATCACTGGAGATAGATGCAAGGTTTATTCCATAACAAACACTTCCTATGGAGGGTTGCTTATTATCTTCCCAAAGTCGGCAGTTTTTTATCCACCGTCTGGTTTAGGCCTGGTGATGTCAAGGAACATAAAGTGCTCATTTACGGGTGTGGCATATTAGTACCGTTTATTGTCAAGTGCCGGGTGGCCCGCTTTCTTGCGTGAACCGCTGAATGACTGGCAACACATCAATGGACCATTTTATTTGACGCCACTTGCGTGTTATAGTGTAACAGTGCTCAACTTTAATTCAGGTGACAGCCGGTGATCTGAAAATTTAAGTTTAGACAAACTACAGGCAATATGATCAGGCACAGAGCAAGTCGAAAATTGACATTTAGAAAGGTTTGCTAATTTCTTTTGACTAAGAGAAAGATTCTGCGTTTTCAAAAAACGCCAGAGTGACAACCTAGTAAACTAAAAGACCAAGATGTCAACTCACGCGAGTTTTGGTGTACCGCAGGTATTTTTCTCATCTGCCCGACATCTCTCTCCCCAGCAGTGGCGATTAGTTTCAACCATTTATTTCCGCATGACTTCGTGCGAAGAACTTCCGTATTGATTTTCTTTCCCGGTTTACCCCATTCTTCTTTCCGTCCTAGAATTCGGGTGCAATACCAAAGTTGCCACCCCGTTTATTTCAATTGGAGATAATATCCCTTGGTCCTTTGTTTCTCACGGCGCCAATTTCGCTTCTGCAAAGAAATTTGATGTTCCATCGCTTATCGCTACCAACATGACCGCCCTCTTCCACTACGGTTGGTGGGCTTATGTATTTATATCGATGTTTATAACTCTGCTTCACCACATCGTTTATTTGTCTCTTAAAACAACCTGTATTGCTAATATTGTTAACCAAATATCTTTGGGCATTTTGGGTCGTTTAGCCCTGCACTGGAAAGTTTTCCTGGCGAGCTAATGCATTAAGCTCACCCAGAGATGTTTGCAGTTTTCCCAATGGCTCTTTCGGCCACCCCGCGAACCGGCTAGTTCATAGTGAATGATTAGATTGCGGCCACCTTTGGCGTTTTTGCACTGCGCAAAAAAGCTCTATCGTTACCTGTACATTTGAAACTTCCACCGTTATCGGTCCCCTTGTCCGCAAGTTTCCGCCGTTTCTATGTGCATCCCGAGCATTAGTTAAAAACAGTCGTTTTTATCTAACACTAATGCAAATCAACCATCCCAAAAGGATCTATCAGCCTCCTGGATTCTGCATCCCTTCTTGCTCTGGATTCCAATCTGAACTGCTTTCGGCATTTAATAATAATAGTTTTTGAAGCTCGGCGCTGGCCATCTCTAGAGATCTTTCATTTTGAACAGCTGACTTTGTAGACCTTCGACGCCCCCAATTCTAGAAGTTTAATTTCAGTCCTATCCTGTAATGCAATGTTTGTCAGTTTTCAATTTTTTTTGCAGTAATTTCGGGATAGGCTCCCAATCCTCACAGTTATCTCAATCTTAAGAATTTGAGATTTTTTGTTCTTGTTGCTCCTTTCCAATTACTTCGCCCCTTTTCTTGACCGTATGAATGATTTTTGTCAGAATTCAGAACTCCTCCGACAAGGCGTGCTCTCAATTAGATTATTTAGACCCACAGGGCCTCCTTGCTGGATAAACATTGTTGCGTTCGGGATTAAAGTGTATTCCCATCCGGTGGCGATCTAGCTTTGTGCAGATCTAGTATATCCAGCTTGTTGTCGATAAACAAAGTGCTGGAAAGCCACAATATATTGTGTATGCCCAAAGCTTGCATGCATTACAAACAATGCCACTGACCACGCGCTCTCCCTGGTTTCCAGATAGACCTGAAAAACGTTTTCGATAAATAGTGGCAGCTGGAAACAAAAACGGCACAATTTTAGGGTGTATAATTACACATAGCACTCTTCGACTGGACGCAAAATAGATCAAATTACTGAAAGGAAAAGTTACTAAGCTCAGGTAATGCGTCTTTGGCACCATTTGACCTTGAAGGCCAAAATGGTATCATTGATATTTTGAAATACGCAAAACGGAGTGTTGACGAGATTTTCTGACCCCACTGATGCTCCCATGACGGGGAACACTATGGTTCATCACAGGTCCAGAGCCCGTTGGAGACTTCCACCGGTGTGCTCAGGACAACAGTTGCGTGCAATCTGCTCCAGATTGGCACTGCCCGGTTCGGGAAAAGCCGGACACTTAATTGTAGCCTGTGGTTGTGAGGTTTGTCCCGTTGTGCCATGAGGGCAGACTCAATACGATTGCTATCCGCCATGCCCATAAGATCCCTGCAGTCTCAAAGACTAGTATTAATTCTTTCCTTTTCCTACATTCCACTGAACAGAGGCCCGGCTCCTGGGAAATTTGTGCTTAATTCTTTCCTCGCCTCCCATGCAGTCATTCCGTTGATAGGCGTTGTACCTTGTCTATGCAGTCCATGGACTTGCAGCGATACGGGGTCAAGGGTTATATGCATTACTGAAATGAAGGAGGTGCCAGCAATCAGTAAAAGGGCAGAAGCAATTTCCCTGCGAAGTGTCTCGCGCCCTTTGTCAGCCTGCGCTGCGCTTCTGTAATGCTATTTATCATTTTGCTGTCCGATATTTGGTTCGACCATGCTGTCATTCGACGCTACAATCGCTCGGGATTAATTTTGTTCAAAACCGCATCGTTTCCCACAGTATATTTTGATCCCGTGTTTCTGCATCTAAACGAGCTCCTAATGGATCTACATGAGGCACTCGTGCCGGACAGCAACCAGCCCTAACATGCACCCTTCCACTGATAATGTCCATTTCGTCCTTGTTGAGAAATAACATCCACTTTCTGTTTACAAAATTATCGGACCAGGCCCTCGCACTTCAATCATCGATCCATGTTCACGCGTGTGTCATCTCCATACAGGAATCCTTGCTGAACTCAGATATGGTTATTACGTCGTGTCGATAGACAGCTTCAAACTCCATCGGTAGGACAGAATTTCCGATTAGAAGAAAACTGGAGGCATTGTTGCAACACATAATAATGATGATGATAATAATAATAGTGATAATAATAATAGTAGGTATATTTCTCGAAATTCGAGAGTTATGCGCAAGGCAAGATCAAACTTACACAAAGATGGCGCAGTGGAAATCGTAAAACAAAAATTTAGTCGTGAAGATGCACTGTCTTTCTTCTCATGAACATAACCTGCAATAAGATGAGCTAATCACGAGTTTTTGGGCTTTAAATCAGAGCTAGATAATCCATTGCCGAAACATTTTGGGCTGAATATGAGTCGCGCACTGCGAGTCAATCCATAAACCTCTTCTGGTCTTTCACGTCCTACGTTGTATAAATGAACGTGCTCATGGGAACTGATTGTCACGTAGCACAGTGTCTTCCTAGGTCTCCCGGTCACAAGGGCAATATCATAACTAATTTATACGTTACCCTCTAAAGCTCACAACAATATATACCATCATTTTTCCTCTTTTCTAACGTTTCTTGTTTCACCTCCTGAGGGCAATCTGCTTAATATTGGAGGAGGTTTGAACCATAATTTTACCGTAACACTGTGTTCCAGTTGACTGGTCTTTGCGTTTCTCCCGCGAGAGGCGGTTCCATTTAAGATAGGGTTATCACCAACCACCCCGATTCATTTTCCATTGAACTGCCTGTTCCAATTTCAAGTAGCGATTATTGTTTGCTTCTGTTAAGGCTCAAGATATACTCTAGGTCAGCTTTACATTCCTTCGGGAGAATAAATCAAATCCGAGTTTGCCTTCGTAACCTTTCAAGAAAAAACGTTATTCTTCTCCAGAAATCACTTTCGATCGCGTCTACCTGTTTCGCATTTTAACCTCTGCTAAATGATTTCGTCAACGTTTTCACAGAGATGGCCATCGCAATCTTTGATATCTGCTGCCCCCGTCAGAACTATTACCTGTTTTACTTGGCCGTATCGCCATCCGGATACTGAAACCCCTAGGAACATGCAAAGAACACTTATACAATTCTCGTAACAACTCTTCTTTAGCCAGTTGGTTGACGAGTATTTCGGACCCCAACCATGTAGCCGTGAGACAGCTACTTTACCTAAGTTTGCTGTAAGTTTTCTCGTTTCATGGTGCCATGCCTGTTCCTAAATTTTTAATCGCAAAAGAACCAATGTAAACGGATATTAGCCCTACAATGGACATAATGGTGATGTGCGTTATAGGTATTCTTTACAAGTGTAAACCAGCTGTACTGGATGGACGGTCGTCTTCCATCATCAATGATGGTCGCGCGGTGTTAAAATTTTACGGGATCAGTTTCAGAATGAGGGCAGGTTTCTTTTGGTTGGTTTGACTCATTTGCAGTTGGAAACGATAGACCACTCGTTTTTTCTAATATAAATAGCCCCATATAAACTACTTTTACTCGAGCGGACACTTCATAAGGAAGTAATACTGCGTACAGCGAATTTCTGGCGGCTACAGATTCTGGATCCGTGGTTGATCATCTCCTTTGGATGTCCCAGGCCTTGATTGCAAGCGGAATTTGTCCGGAGTTGCGACATGTATAAATTGAACACTTACTACAAATCGTCTCCAGTTATTCTTCCCTCTAACGGTTCACACAAGTTAGTCGCTGTAATTATAGTATATTTGAGACTCCGCTTCACGGCCAGAAACCTTTTGGTAGTTTCAATATTTTGTGAGCTCACTAGCCTTCCGATCGTGCACTCCAGTGCCCCACATTTGGACATTATATCCTCTTGCATTTCGATCGGTAGCTCGCTTAATGGGGTCCTCTGCTCTTATGCTCGTTTATGGTTTCGGTATTTTGAATGCCTCAGTTGGACCTCCTCAAAACCTTTCTTTTTCCGCAGGGAAATTTCCCGTGCAAGTGACCCCTTTGTTTTTTTCTTTGCTGATCCTTGACCGCATGAGTGGCTGACCACTGTACATTCATTAGGCAGGCGGCTTCCTTAATTAAGAATGATTCAATGTTAACAACACAACGTTTTTGGTGGATGTTATGTGCAAAAGTTTCGGCTACCGTGGGTAGTCAAAATTTTGCACACAGCATCTACCAACAACGCTGTGTTTTCCACATTAAATTATTCACAATTAAAACCAGCCCCTGGCGCATCGATTTTTTGATACATTCTTTTTGTCATTTGGTCCCGACATGTAAAACCTAGGCACCAGACGGCTTTCTTTTTCAGTAATGTCCCTCAGTTCTGAAGCCAGTATTCTGGGTGCGGCATAACGACAGCTTCTACCACGGTGCGAATAAGCCATTTCCCTGCAGAATATTGTTCACTGAAGCCTAAAACGTTCTTACTTAGCACTGTGTGCTGCTAGGTTGCGCCACTTAGCCCAGTGAAAGTATGTCATCCTTGCAACCAAAATGTCTTCGTTAGTCACCTAAACGCAAACAACCCAAGCTCCTCCTTCATGGATACTCATTTTGAAGATGCAATTACTGAATTTTGTTCCAACCAGCAGCCATATCCCACTTGCACGCCTGAAATTTTTCTTCTCAAAAGTCCGTGGTCATTTTGGTCCTGCTTTCCATACCTCAAATTCCACAACACATGCAAGTATGAAATTTGGCAGCAATAGCTTGCTGGCCAAGTCATTTTCGTGCAGAAAGAACAGGGGGTCTATTGCGGATCAGACACAGAAACATTATGGGCATCGAACCTGCGTGACAATTCAGGAGTTCAAGACTATCTACTCCTGCAGCATCGTGATTGTGAATTGCAACTCTTTCGGCCTATTTTCTTCAAGCTAGAGTAGATTGTATTGTTAACAAATGTTTGCTATTTTAAATCTCCATCACTTCTTTTGAAAAGCTGCGTTTCCGAAAGCACCAGTTCAAGAATTGCCAATGGGTACCTCAATAATGCAGTCCAAATAGCAGACCTCTGTTACTTTTTCATTGTCTGGCTTGACGCTGGAAAAATCAACGAAATTTGTATTATTTACTAGCGTGGTCTTCCTTTTCAGGAACCCACTCTGTACCAAGCATATTACTGAGACCTCTCCGTGGATCGCACATGCGCTCGAGCAACAGTTTCCCCTGACGCGTGCAACGAACACGTCAGAATTAATAGCCTGTAATTTTGTATCTGCGCCATTGACACAACCAACGCTGCTATCACCAATCCAGGAAAGTTAACACCGGAGTTGAAGCTGCAGGGTATGCAGAGTGCCAACTTCTACAAGCCGCTCTGCCAAATGGAAGCCACCTGATCTTTTCGAATAGATCGCAGTTAATACCCCTATTTCCTATAACACATACTCGTCAACTCTCAGGATTTCATGGACCTGAAAAGTTTCACCTCGGCATCGCTAAAGATGCAGACGGGATTAGAAAACATTCCTTACTACTTCATCTTAGTTATATTATTTGCAGCCCGGCTGACTATCCAAGAACAGGTATGGATATGTATTCTTCAAATTGCGTATGAACCACACCGAATTCGGGAAAAGAGGATCCCATTTTTCTGAGTTAGCTCCGACTGACCATCTACATCTAGTGAATGCAATAAATAATCCGACCAGCCTACAGCCACTGCTTCTCTTCCCCGAAAAAGTCCTAAATGCTTTCATTCAACTAGGTTTAGGGGTTTTCGGTATTGCGCCACTTCTTGCAAATCTACTTCAAACGCTATGAAAATACCCTTCACTTAACACGATTTCTCATTCAGTCCTGTCACACCCATCACCAACGGTGCACATTTTTATTCCGTAAAAGGTTTACGCTGCTTGCCGAACGTTCCAACGAACATGTTGGAACCTACTCTAACTTATGAATAAAAAATAAGAGATAGTACGCCAGCAGTCTGTACACTAATCACGTTTCCTTTTTGTCTATCTCACAATAACCCATCCCCCAAGTCAAATCTTGAGTCGCTGAAAATATTCATTCCAGTTATCCGCATTCATGTTTGTGCCACTGAACCATTTTCATGATAGCTATGTAACGCTTGGTCGATATTATGCAAGGCACATCCACTGCGTCTTTCGATGCATTCAAGTAGTTACGATTCCATTCTTATCACAGAGGTACGGCTAACCCACAATACTTCGACAGAGACAATGACAATCGGTGACAGTTCTTCTAGAAAAGAGGATAAATACACGTTGGAAGGGGTTGGCTCGTATCATAAGAGGCACCCTTACAGCATCTTGCAAGGTTCTCTCTGGCTGACTGCGGCAGTTGTGGGTCAGGACCAACTGATCAGCTGCATATACCGACCCTAAAGCACATCCATCTGATTTCTTGCCACTAACCGACACACCTACCGTCCCGACTCTCCCGATACTAGGCTGCTTGCAGGTAAATTGGATACGCACGAAAGTTTTGGACTTCCTGTTCTTCAAGATGCCTTTCCGCGTTGCAATTGACCGCCCGGTTTGACACGATCGGTTAAATATCCTCCTCCACACCCTTCCCACTCCGTCGCAAGCCTTCATCAATGCAGAAATCGCCATATCCTCTTTAAGTTCCCATTTTATTCTTGTTGTTTATGTCATGCTTTAGAACAAACCTTCCGTTAGCGTTCAGTGTACAGAATCAATCCGCTTCTAAGGCTGGTCTAAATGCTTACCTTAGAGTCACCCAGTTCCTTCAATTTACCAAAACTCATATCTCGGAAGAGCGTGCCTTCTAGATGCCCCGCGTTTTCGAGGAATAAACCATCAATATTATTAAATAAATCACTAGAAATAGTGTAAGCTATGCCGTGATGCAACTGTTACTTTTGTTCTCTACACATCAGCCTCCATAATCCTCCGTTTACAGTTCTATCCTTTGTATTAGGTCAGCAGCGCAGAGCACGCGGACCATGATAACTGTCAAAACATCTGCAGTAGTACACCAGGGTAGTTACCAGATGCTTTCAGCTGAATTACTTTGCGTCATAATGGGAATCTGGTCCCATTACTGCCCTGGTCACCCCGCCACATAAGATCTTCGTTGTTAGCCAACCTCAGGTGGGATGACGTCTCATTTCTCCAAAGTTCATTAATTGCCATAACTCCAAGCTAACACTCACGCCAGACTGCGTTTTATGTTTCAGATCTCACACCGAAGCTATACGCGCCGTCACCAGTTTCGCAACCGTAAGGGCAACTACAAATTTACTAGCTTCTCGCGTCTGCGAGGACGCTGCTAGCCAGACCTGGCACTCAAATACTGGTCGGTCCAACCCAAACCGCGTCCCTGATCACTTAGATGCTCCAGCTCAGGTGGATCTTCATGATTGGCCAAGGTAGAGTTATTATTTACTTTGGAATGCCTCGTGCGCTCCTTCGAATTCCCCACAGGTAGGATTAAAATCTGCGATGACAAAAAATTGACGATATCCTTGGTTGGTGCATTTTAAAACATTTTACGTCCTAAACAAACTTTTCCTTCTCCGCTGCACATCTTAGTCCAGGTCGCCAAAAGTCGAATGGGAGTGTAATCAGCAATCTTGAGAGTTCTGGATTCTTCCGCCAAAAATTTTCATAAAATGTTTTCCATAGCGTTTGCCAGAATTGATGGTATTCCTACACCTTCCTAAGCATTTTATTTGCTTTTTATTTTTAGTGAATGTGACTTCTCTATTCACTCTGCATGACGTTCCCCTTGATTTGACTAATTTACATCGAGTTATCATATTCCCACTGATCTCTACCTCTTCAGCCTAACGCTTCTCTCCATCTCTTAACGCTGTTGACGTTTGCGCCTCCGGCCACATCTCGACATCCGCCATCCAGCGCGTCTCAAGTGTTGCGCCAGCACCACGCAAATTTAATGCAGTTAAACGCGAAACGATGTGCAATGCGCTGCTCAAAAACAGCCCTGAATAATCTTGTAAAATTTTGCGAAACAGTTTGCGCGGTTTCAAATTTGCCTTACAAAGGTGTGTACGGCTTTGCAGATTCTGATCGCATCCACCGAGCAATCCAGCGTTACATATATCCTCATATACATTCTGATATCCGTTATTCACGTTTCCTTCGCACCAGCCATATAGACATGTGATCTTGCCCTGCACATGCCTCTCACAAAGATAACAATAAAATAGCATTTTATTCTATTATATTGAAAAATATCAAAACAAAGGCGGATCCAAATTACCCCGGTACTCTTTGGAACAAATTAATTACGTACACCAATCAAACCTCAACATTGTTTTTCGATCTATGTTACATCGCTTTCGGACAACAGCCAAGTGAAAAACAAAGACCATCAAACATGGTCAACCAAAGGCAAACCCACGGCAATGGCGAAAGCACAGGTGGTCAACGCTCCGGTCAAATTCATGCAATACAACGAAAAACGGGTTTTGTCTCACAAAAGTCAGTTAACAATGAATGGATAGTACAGAAAAGGTGAAAGGTAACCGGTTGGTTCGAATTTCTCTTCGGAACTCCTTGCAACAAAACTCAAGATCTTACCAGAATTTTTATTATGCGCCGTAAAGTGTGGTTGGTCTCCTCAGGTTCCCCTACGGTTTCCCCGCTTCTAATCCTGATAAGGTTACTCAAGGATATTGTTTTCATATGGCTTATCCCTCAATGGTCCCGCCCGGTTCGACGAATTCGAAGACCCGCCTCTCACCTGAAGAATGTTGACCGCTAAACTATCTCCAGAAGTATCCTGGACACCTATGAGGCAAAGCTTTCTGAAATCTCTTCGAGCAAACCATTCTACAGTACGCACGGTTGCCAATCTCGCTAAGCCTTCATCTAAGTGTGCCGTTTTTTCTATGACTCCGATGGGCCACGAACCTCGCGGTCAAACTCTCGAAACAAGAAGTGCTACACCACTTGATCCGAAGCTGGGTTTTCGGTTTATCAATTTTTGTGTATTATGTAAAAATGGAGGAAACTCCCTAGGCCAGCGCTTTCAAAATAAGGACGCTAGATGGCTATCTTTTCACCGCTGGTGAACCAGTCTCTCTCATAATGTAATAGCGGGGATTTCAATAGAATTGTATCTCGTAAATAATAAATCCTTGGGGAATGAGTACTGGTAAGTCATGACTGTCAGGTTTGATAGGTACTGATGTTCGTCCATTCACTATCCGTTCACATTCCACGGCCATTGACTCTTCGCCGCCGATTAAAAGCAGTATCCATCTTTCCCAATGCCTATTGATCTCCCATATTCCTTCTCGGTTACTGGAATGCGGAGGATTGAATTGCTACTGAACTCCATTCTGCGTATGTTTATCGGAATTCCTGCCGGTGGACCAATTTACCACTGACCTTCTCAGTTCGCGTTGAGCTCCGGCAAATTTCTTCCTGATGTCACTGAAGATTTTTGGTGGGGTTCCAATTTTTGACATGGACCTCAATAGTGCCCTAATAAAGGAATCTGTACTAAGGATATGAGTTAACTCCAGATGCACTGCACGCATCTGAGGGCAATTGAATAAGCACCCGTATCGCTTCCCGTTCTTACGACCACGCTCCACCAGGAATGGACCAAATTAGTCGACTCCAACGAACTGGAAGGGGAACTAACCACGTTGGTTCCTGGCTGCCGGCAGCGAAGCCGCCGTTCGCCCATCCACGGTCGCCGGGTGTTTCTGGAATCTAAAGCAGCTTTCAATCATGCGCTTGACTGCAGCTCTTGCGTGTACTATCCAAAATCTCCGAATTGTTGCCACTGCCTGAGATGTTTCTACTTATCCTTCTGGGATATAGTAACACCGAATTAAAACGCTCGTGATAGGGTGAGATCCGGGAGGTGGAACGTGATGCTTGACTTTTTCACATTAACTGTAATATTTCAGTCCGGCATCAACGCAAACGTACCCAACAATTGGCAGAGGATTAAGCTTGGCTAATGTCAATGGTATAGAGTGCCTACCAACACCTTAATTTTAGTTCTCATTTTCGAGTGGCTTCAACTCCTTCCCGTACACCTGCCTTTTAACACGCGAATGACGCTTCATTTCTGCTCTTAACATTTCGATTAAATTCAATGGTCCCGAGGCTAGAGTCCGGCCTGGGCATTCACCTAGCCTTGCCTGAAGGTAAGTTTTGAAACGGATAAGCCAGGCTACGGATCTCGGCATTTGAAACCAATCCGAGTATCTGGCGCGAACCGATGCCAGAGGGTTAATCTCTAACGTCATGCAAACTTTCCTCACATCTGCTTCAGATCAGTGTTTGGTTGTGGTTCTATTTCTGAAAGCGTGGTCACGGTGTTCGGTCAAAGAATAAGAAAATTGGCCCAAAGCACTAATATTCGAATTCTTCGTGTGAGGTGGTACCATTCGACATGTAGTCATTTGTGACCTTGCACGGTGCTACCGACAAGGGCTGGGTCATTTGTGAATTTCTGCTAACTACTGCTGAACCTCGATAAAGTGTTGCGGATTTAGTACTGAGCAACCGGGGAGTCGGTCCAGAAGTAGGCCTCGCCAAACTCAATCGGCACCTCTTCCTCATGTGTGGGGTAACTTAGTACGCTCTAACTTGCCATGGACAACTTCGGTCAAGCGATGGTTACCGTCTTCAGAGGCGCCGCTGGAGAAGGGTTCACCGAAAGCTACCGCTCCATAACCGGCCTTGGAAACATCACAGAATACAAAAAGTCGCGGTCCTCCTTCTTCTGTGCCGGCATTGCGCATGCAGCGAGGGACCTTTAGGGTCCAGAGCGTTCTCAAGCTTTGCAACCACTCAACCCAACGTCTTTTTCGTGATTCTCCCATTGTTCCGTCCCAAGCTAACCATTCGCTACATAACTGCTGGAATTTTATTTTACTAGGCGGAAGGAGGGCGAAACCAACCCCAGTGGGTCAGTTTTGACGTGACCATTGACAATAACTACAGACGCGTTCTCGGCCTTACGCAAGGTAGTGAAGGAAAATTGGAACTTATCCTCGGTGGCGTCCCATTCCAAACCCAAGGTTGTTCACGGTACTGATCTGGAACTGTTGATTTATAAAATGTAGTGAGCCAGTTCAGATCTTAGGAGAACTTCAAGTTCTTCCTTATGACTGCATACACACTTTCGCAATTGGAAACCCGCTTTTGCTAGCCAGGCGAACACTTAAACGTCAAGAAAAGCTGGTTAACGTAAAAACTATCACTGCCTTTGTGGCATATTCCTCACACCGATGTCCCCAATCAGTTGCGGTTCGGGGGTAGAGCAAATTTGGCACAAAGTGGAGAGAAGTCGTGCCAGGCGGATGTCATGTCATTTGATATTCATCCAGGTTGTCAGCCACCTTATGGTCGTCCAGCCACAAGAACCCCAATGCTTCTCTTTTTCTCATTGGCATTCGCAATTGCATAAATATTTTCTCGATGTTCACTGCCAGTGCGATTGGATACTTTGGAAATCAAAGAAGCGCACTTACCACGCCTGTCATCGTTTTCCGTCCTTGCAGCGGATAATCATTGAGAGAATGACCTCAAAACCTTGCGACACAGTCACGTTGGTTGAGCTTTTAGGGTTCGTGACTGCGTGATGTGATAGTTACGATCTTGGCCCGTAGCCTTTAATTAGGTTTTCATTAGGGACTACCTCTGCTCGACACTTATCAGGACACCCCCTCATTATATTATTATTAAAAACATTAATGGGTATATTCCTCGAAATTCGAGAGTTATGCGCAAGGCAAGATCAAACTTACACAAAGATGGCGCAGTGAAAATCGTAAAACAAAAATTTAGTCGTGAAGATGCACTGTCTTTCTCTCATGAATATAACCTGCAATAAGATGAGCTAATCACGAGTTTTTGGGCTTTAAATCAGAGCTAGATAATCCACTGCCGAAACTTTTTGGGCTGAATGAGTCGCGCACTGCGAGTCAATCCATTTTTAAACGCATCAAAGATGCGCACCGCCGGGACATAATTTGGCTGGGAAGAAATAGAGGGTGTTGTCAAGTGGCTGGGTCCATCAAAAATCAGGATGGTAATATGGTAAAAATGAAGATCAATATGGATGTAGTAACGGAATGGAGAAGAGTCGAAATCACGCTGGATATCTTATAAGGTGGATGGAGAATGGTAATTAACAACATTCAAGAGTCAAAGTAATGCTTAAGATGAAACAACACGAAACATTCAACATTGCCTCAAACAATTTTTGGGACGAAAATATATGAAGAACTGTGAACGGGTAGACGATGGAACTTACAAAAATGGCCACTGGACGTATGCGGCTGGGAGCGGATTGTAATGTGGCCGGAAGAAAAGCAGTATTTGTGAGATGTACAATCAATATTTAAATAAACTTGTCATGAATGACCTGTGTTGTCCTTGTTTAATATTGGAGATTATGATGTTCTGTGGCGATACGGGTTTGAAGGTTGGGGGTTGCGCGGCATTTCAGTAGTGTTAGTAACTGTTTGGACAATCGTGATGGTCCATCTGAGATGGGGCACCCGGAGCGGTCATTAGCATGGCTTGGCTTGTGTTAGGGTCGGGCGGCCAGGTATTGGAGAGTCAGATCGGGATAGCAGCTGCCTGGACGACCAGCGTAAAGGATGGAGCGGGGCTTTCGGCGACAGTCTGTGTTGCATCTGTGGCCATTGGCGAGCTTGGAGAAGAGCCGGAGAGAGAGGGGCAGTTTGTAATTTGTTCCAGCTGGTGTTAAGGTGAGTAAACAAAAATGGGAACAGTGATCACAGTCAATTTCTTACGAAGATTACAGGGACCAGACAACTGTCATGAAACACACAGGGGGCAGTTTCCGTTGATGGGACGTGCGACAAACACCGGCTGCTTCCTCCCTATAGAGCATATGGCTCACTCAATCCTGTGCTTAATGGTCCTTATTTGAAACGCGTTCCTATTCATCTTCCGACATATCCGCAGATGCAGATTACGGTGGTCTGATAGGACGGTTAGCGCAATGGTTAGGGAATAAAGTCACTATTTGTTCTGTTGTGCAGAAATCTTCTGGTCTACGGGCCCGGTGTACATGCTACAAAGAGTCAATTATAACTGAACATGTGATCTACCGCCGATGATTATTATTTCCAATTGCCAAGAAATAGTATAACTGAATGGGTCGCGGATGGCAGTGTGGGCTGAATGCTAGGACAGAACTTGTCACGAGAAGTCAGAGAAAGAAGAGAAGGGAGAAGCATAAGAATATTGGAATCGGTAATTTGTGTTTGAACAGGACGATAGTAACTTTTACCACATAGCAGTTTCAGTAAGCTTGCATGAATAATTAGGAAAGAAGAACGACGGCAGTCAGTATAGAGGTTAGCATACGTACCAGGTTTGCGGTTGGTGGGATCAGGGGCATGTTGAAAAATAGAGGGGTGGTTGATGAGGCTTATTTGGATAGTCCGATGAGCTACTTCCTCAGACCGTCCAACAAAGTAGCCAAACGCTTATCTACCGAACAAGGGTGATGTGGGGTTTTCCCTTTCGCAGGGTCAGGTCTGGGCTGAGGGCATATATATCCATTGTAGAAGGTGGACCATTCCTTCGCAGCCCGAGTGTGCTTTGGTTTCTGGGGTCAACTCGATCCAGCAGGGAAAATATTTATATAAATATAAATTCGAATATTTGACAACGAATTCTTGTTCCCGTAAGTATCTTTTCAGACTTTTCAGTACTTTCCTTGCGATTAAGTGATCATCCAACAGTCTGATTGGGGCATCTCGCCCGGTTGAGCCAAATCTTTAATGACCGTCCTTCAGCGTTATCGTTTCCGTGGCCATTTTGATAGCCAATTCGTCTTCAATTGAAGGAGCGGCCTATTAAGCAATCATCGTCTTTAAACACATTATTGTAGAATACATCAGGCTATATTGTCAATTGATCACCCTCGATGCAACGTGGTTTATGTTTCCGGTCCTGTACGCAACTCGATCGACTGGTCCAAGAAAAATCTATTCTAAAGGCATGCAAATGGCTTAATGCTGTTTTTATCCATTGAAAATTTGCTCTAAGACCCAGTGGGCTTCAATGACATCCGCGCCCATGGAGATTCTGACCCTCACGCCCGTTAGCTGATGCCTCGGGATGCATTGGAGATGAGGCTACAAAAGAACATCAGCATCCGCACAGTATCCCTCTGACTATATCGGAAGGCTTTGTACACAGAACGCTCCATCGACATACACGCACTCCTTCTTTGAAAATGTAGCATGCATCGAGTCTGGAATTCCCGAATCCCGTGTTGCCGCACCGCCGATGGTCAAAGTCGACAACGAAGCAGGGGAAGCCCTGAGGCCTGCTAACTCTAAGAAGACCCTCTGAACAACGGTCACATCTGAGTTGGTTTCCAGTAAGACACAGGTTTCCACGCAGCCCTTTGGTCCTTCAATTCTCACTGGCAGAATCCCCATACTTATGCGACATTTCGATCTTAGGGCGGCAGCACACTTCTTGGGTGACTGGCTTTGCAACATGTCTGCGTTGACTGTCATTCTTTTTCTCTCTATCCACGTAGGGTACGTTCCGGCGGGTAAGTTGTTCACACATCATGCAGTAAAGGATGGTGCCTCTTTCGACAACCAGGACTGGAACATGGTTCCCAAGCGAGGCACTGCATCGACAATTGACCCGCAGGAAAAACACGTCTTTGCCTGCTTAAGCAACTCCCCCCTTCCGCCTATACCAGTGGACAGGAGATAGGGTCATTTGTCCGGTGTGCGCAATCCATTGCAGACCGGGCATACTTCTACGGAAGATTGTTGATCAAACGTTTGTGTCGTATTAGAAAGTAATGCATCTGAGTGATTATTTGATGAGTTTCGTTCCCAATTAGGTGTTGGCGTGCTCCAAAGAGGTAGGCTGTCCGACGTCAGCTTACCAAACCTACTTCAGATATCCGTGCTACGATAGACACCATTGCCTTCAGAGCACCAAATGTAGGGTCGTTTCCGCACCGCAGCATATCGGTGACCGTCTTAGCCCATAACTCCCGGATCCGACTGGGTAACACTCCGACTAACTCCTCCATCGTTTGCAACGAATTCAAATCCTCCAGGCAATTCATTTGTATTGGAATAACATCGCAGCTGGCCATTTTTAACGACAGCTTCTTTAGCGCTTGAGAGTCTTCCGGAACCGACTTCAGTTCCCCCAATGTGCCATCAATCAACGATCTAGCAACCACGTAATCTTGTCCATACAGATTCCTCAGAACGTCTCTGGCTTGTTTACAAGCAACTTCTGAAGGCAACAAGAGGCAATCTGCTATGGCATTCCTGGCTTGCCTTTTGCAATAGTGTGACAGATGCAGGAGTCTTTGTCCGTCGTCCTAACTCTGTTCTCTGTGTAATATTCAAACGTTTTAAAGAATCCTCGATTAGAAGAAGTATTACCGGTGTAAAATCCCCGTTTGAATTTAAGCAGCTATACTCGATATTTAATCGAGCCTTCTGTCGTCCAATGAACTTGAATCTAACGTCTCGGTTTAATTTGCACAAGGCAATCTCACAGGAGACAGGTTTCCTCACCAACCACCCTATTTTGCAAGGAGCCAAAGCCGGAGCGTTTCCTTCCGGTGCTTGTTTCAGTTCCGCCAATTCAATTTCGCTCTTCGCCCCAAAAAGCTTTGGATGTTCTAGTTTCTCTTTTCTTTCAGCCTTCTTTCTTTCAAATGCACTAACAATAAATCACGCATAGCCTTACGTGAACCCAAACTATTTCTAAAATAGCATAAAAAACTGGACCAGAAGAAATAAAACGAACACCCACGAGAAAACCAGTTCCCTTCACCTGAAGCTTGCTCTCACTGGGCCTGCCTACATTTGCCTTTTTACAAAACAGCTTCATTGCCCATCATTTTCCAAGAACTTTCAGTAAATCAGTCCACACAGCAGATCGCTGAGCGACGGGCATCAAAAAAATTGACTCAAATCAAAGCAAACGCGGATCCAAAATACCTCGTTACTCTTTGGAACAAATTAATTACGTAAACCAATCAAACCTCAACATTGTTTTTCGATCTATGTTACATCGCTTTCGGACAACAGCCAAGTGAAAAACAAAGACCATCAAACATGGTCAACCAAAGGCAAACCCACGGCAATGGCGAAAGCACAGGTGGTCAACGCTCCGGTCAAATTCATGCAATACAACGAAAAACGGGTTTTGTCTCACAAAAGTCAGTTAACAATG
>LUCM01000831.1:375264-400089 GCA_008360955.1 Fasciolopsis buskii | reverse complement strand
GATCATCAATAGTAATTCCGAAGTTCTTGACGGAGTCTACTCTAGTGAGTGGTTCAGTGTTAGTAGAAGAAGGGTCAACCGGGTAAGGAAACCGAGAAGAAGTAACCAAACATTCGACAAATTTTGACAAATTAAGATTTAGACCAGAGCTAAGAGGAAAATCACGCGTGAGATTCAAGTTGTTGGAAATGTTCTGGAAACGTTCGATTCCAGATACGGATTGACAGAGAGCAACGTCATCCGCATATTTGAGTAATTGACCCGAGGGAACTATCAAATAGGTTGCTGATGCATGCTGAAAACAAGGGACAGTTCCTTGAAAGACTCTAGAAATACTTGCCAACTGAGTAGATTCTTTTTTGTCCCGGTCTTGTTCACTGAGTTCTGACAGCCATACCACGAGTCTCTTGGGAGAGCCGAACTGTTTACGTTTGTCAAGAAGTAAAGACAGCGCAATAGAGTTCATTGCAGAGGACAAATCTAAGAATGAGTATCGGACAGATTTTGCGGTTGAATTCAAGGATTTGGCGATGTAATGAACGAGGAAACCACAACATCAAAAGCGGGCTTGTTTGATTTGTAGACGATGGGGCGAAAACATTTAGCTGGAATATTGGAATTACTAGGTTTTCGACTGGGCACAACAGTGACTGGTCTCCAATACTCGCGAATGGAATGTGTGCATAACGATGTAGTAAGAAGGGAAGCAAATGCATCCGTGAGTTCGGAGAAGTGAAGATACCTATACTTGTGGTTATTTTAGTCATGCGATCGAGTTCGAACACTTCTCGTTCGGAAGAGGGTTTTACATCAATGCATTCATCTGTGAATCATTCAAATGTGGGACCATCACGCGGAAAAGAGCTCGGTTGATACTCTTCTCATCTGCAGTACCGCTTACTGGTTTCGTTTTCTTTCCACATAAAAGCCGACTTCCTTGTTATTCAAGAATTGTCATGCATACATACAACGAGTCGATTCATTTTTTTATTCCCTTCGATATTAATAATGAGAGCAGCCTGACTTTCTGCGAATCCCGTAATTTGTAAAATTGTGCTTTTCGTCTCACCACAGCCTTCAGCAGGGGTGAAGCAATACGCCGTTACAGAGAAAAAGTGTTTCTAGGGCACAACAAATATCGAAAACTAGGTTAATTTTATCTACAAAATGGTTAGCATTATTTTTAGAGATGGAAAATAAAACCACTGGCTTGCCTGAACAAGAGACTTTTTGAAACGAAGAATGTCGTCCCGAGAAAAGTTAAATAGTTGTATTTTTATTTGTCTAGGCTGCTTGGGTTTTAAAAGTAAAAGACAATGAGTACTGGTTGAAATTGGAACACGTGATTTAACATATAGAGTAATTCGGGATGATTGGTTGTAAATCCATCTAGGGTAAAGTTATATTTGCTTGGGAAAATAGTCAGATTGGTTAAATCAGACATGGTCAGGGATAGTTTCGAGGCCTGATTAAAATCACCTGCGATGAAATGTTGGTTGTGGTCCAGCAACGGGGCCACGAAAGGCAGAAAGGAATAGAGCAAAGACAAAATATCATTTCGCGTGTAAAATACGGCTAAGTATAGGTTCGTTATAATTGTGGTTCTATGACGAGGAAACGTCGGATGACAATGAAGAGTGAGGCAGTCAATACACGACAATCAGTATGATAAAATGGTTCATGCCTGCTTAAGTAGGAGGCATCTGTGTATGTGATTACAACCTCCGCATTAATTAGCGACGGGCACTAATTCGGAAACCTGGCACAGATTTCAATACGCGTATTGAAGTCCACTCGATTGTCAATTATCTGAGCTCATACGTGATGCCGCTGCTTTGCAATTTCGAAATGTTAAGGGTTGCAGCAGGACTGGATTAAGTCAAAGACGAACATTTTACACGGAAACAGCTGGCTAAGGTGGATAGATATGGAAACTTGGATAGTGCTATTCACCTGGAAATCACCGAGCCCGTGCTTGTCGTTATATTCACCCGAGTTCGAAACGAGAAGTGATGTCCATCAGAAATTCAACACGTTTCATCTCTCCTGCTTAGCTTCCTCATTCAGTCGATTGTGGAGATATCCCTCTCCCCGGTTGACACTAGTGGCTATCACATTCTCCCAGAACAGAATCTGTCTCACTTTGAATATGTGGACGATTTTGTGCTACTGAGTAGAGACTGAGAAAAACGGCGGGTTTTTGCGATTGTCTGAACGATAGTGTAGATATGTTTAGTATGTGTTTTGCACATTCGAAGTGTAAAATGCTGTTGCAAGAATGAATTGAATCGAAGCCGAACTTTGTTCTTTCAGGAAGACACCTGGATGAGGTGGACAGATTTAGTTACTCAGGTATTTGCATCTTACTAGATGGGCGTATATGAGATAAAATATGCTAACCTATTCAGGAGACGCGATTAGCATTTATGGATTTGAGACATTGTGGCGTCGGTGTGACATCGGGTGTACACAGCAGCCGTGTGTCCGTAATTCAGATACAGGCCGAAACCATGGCCGTTGAGAGCAGAAGATATGCGTGAACACTATGGGTATTTGAACACGGTTGTCTTTGTTGTATTGGTGAGATGTGGTGTGGAGAATTTAGCAAGTAAATTTGATGTTAGTTGTGAGATACTGGATCCTAGTTTTCGGTCGTTAGAACAAGCACTGGATGTGAATAGATAAAGATATGTTTTGTTTGTTCGCACAGAGAGGCTGGTTGTCTGGTTTTATGTTGATCTCCGAGGGAGTTTGTAGCTGCGAGGTAGTTCAACGTGGCCAGTTGATGACATGGAGAAAATTGGGAAAACTTTGTTCATCATTCTGGGTCGTCTAGGTGCATCTGAACTGCCGGGTTAGGGTCCACGAGATCCCCTAGTCAGAACAACCGTGAGAGACAAGTTGTTGCCTGGTTCGATGTCGTAGACAGTGGAGTTCTTGCATTCGAAGCCTTCTTTCTTCTGCGTAGCTCTTCAACTTTCTTTTTCACCGTCAATCTCCACCATTTTTCGTTTTTTTCTGTTTGACCAGATGGTGCTGGGACGTAGCCCCCACACGAAGAGCAGCACGGTGCAAGATTAGTTGTTATGCCAACTGAGCCGAAATGAGCTGCGGATGTGCCTTTGTGTGTGTGTGTACTTGTGTATGTTCAATGCTTGTGTGCATGATCCAAACAAATGCGAAATTCTTGCGATATGATGTCATCGTTTGCTTTCTGCTAATGTAGTCGGCTGGATATATGACAGAGAAGTAAAGTCTACTTTGAGACTTGGGCACCTCCGTCCTAGTCGCACATCTGCACCACGTAGCGTTTGATGCAATAAGCACGCAATTAATCACACATACACACACACACACACACACACACACAATTCCAGTTACTGAAACGGAAGTTTGCCGGTGGTTATGTCAGCTGTAGTGCACTGATATCGAGAAAACGGGTTAACTCGTATCAGTGTTGTACGGCTTGAGATTAGGCATAGTGATCACGGGTGGTGCCGTTATTCTATCGGGTCATTGAGCCGAACGAAGTGGAGCCGCATGCGTTGAGCCTTTGTACCTTCGTAAACATAGAGGCACTCACGCATAGCATAAAAGTAGAAAATTTTGGATGGAGAATTTTCTGGGGTCAAACTGATTAATTAGAAAGTTATCAACTTTGTTGGAATACACCATACTTATCCGTATTACATTTTAAGCCTACATTACAGTGCAACAAATATAAAATAAAAACAGTGGCAGAATAGCAATTTGGACGTTATCTGTTGTGTAGCAGCGCATAAAAGAATTTTGACCACAATGCCGAGCAGAACAGTATTGGTTGGAAAAAGGATCAGTTTGACAGAAGGAGAATGCCCCATCCTTTGAGTACAGAAATGCAAGTATTGGTTTAGTCTAGTCAGATGAACACATTTAAGTAGTTCACGATCATCAACGGTGCAAACTTGTTGTTTGCAATCAGGTGAAAATAAAAGGATGAAATTTGTCAAGGCATCGGGTGTTCGGTGCGATGTCCGGTAAGAAAATTGTTGTCAATCAAGATACGTGGCGGTTTTTACGGCACAAAACTTCTTAAGGTTTTGAATAGCAGCAGACGTACAATCAAAAAGACCTAGGCGGAACGCGTCCTCCTAGCTACCGAGTTGGAGTAACCATAAATAAAATAAAAAGACCAATCACTCCAAAGAGATCAAATAGCGTAGTGTGCTGACACGTCTTCTTACTAATAAATTTAATGAATGAGCTCATTAGACTGATCATAAGACCTGGCATCTGTTTTGACGGTTTTGGAGCGTATTGACATATTCTGGAGAGTCCACGAGTCTGAGCTGGTGCAGAAGCAACCAGTAACTTATAGTCATTTACGGAGCGTGAGTACTTTTGCGGAGTGCACCAGGCAGGTGCATATTCTCGCTCCTAGGGCCGTAAATAACTTCTCCAATCGTTGCATGTCCCAAGGCAATACCAATAGAAGAATAGAACGAAAAGTGGTTACGAGATGATCTCATTCAAATCGCCTGATTTTCCTTAAGTGAGATGAAGCAACGATTTGTGACCCGAAGTGCAACATTGTTTCGTTTCGTTACAATGAATCATACGAACATGAGGCCGGGTCACGCCTGGGACACAAGACTGACCGACAAGCCCGGTTGGACTCAGGTAAGGGCCAAGGATGCGATACACAAGAGCGAGGAGAAATATGGAACCACCCAAATGCCCTAGTTGGCGGACGGAGTGAAAGTGGTTTGATCGTCGTGACACGTTCAGATGCGAGCGACGGTGTTGCCTGAAACGGGAACCACATGGGAGACAGTGAGCTCGTTAGACCGGGTAATCGTTGAACAAGTTTTGACCTGAGGAGACCTATATAGACTGTTTGTTCGTAAGGAATAAATAAAGCAACTGTGTTGAACAGATTCTAGGAGGCATTTGATCGTTCTCGCTAGCTTAGGCGGGTGGGATGGCAACGGAATCAAGACGACCGACTGGGGACGCTAGGGATGACGACAGATATTATCAGGGAGGTAATTCCGAAATATAATGGGTGTTGCAGCTTCAGATGGCAACAGGAAAATCACCGTAACTATTAAGGAAAATTTAAAACCCGGCGTATCAACAATTGATGCGCATATCACTACTATCGTTTGAAATGTCCTCGCGGCGGGTCTGTGGTGAATCACCTGCTCGGAAAGCGAAAAGTCGCTGGCTCGATTCTGGCTCGTTGCATCGACTTTGGATATCATTGCCCTCGTCCTTTGACTGGCTGCGCTGCAATTCCGTGTAACTGACCGAAGCGCTAAATTTATGTGCAGAAATTGCTGAACATTTCAATACCTGACCTTGAATAACCAATAAAAGTTGAAATTTTTATTCATCAAAAATAAACCTGAATAATCTTGAACGTTGAATACATATCGCCAGAGCGAAAAAAACAAGTACTTCTGTTCACAGTTTGATAATAGGATATCTTCCATAGCTTGAGCTGTTTTATCTTCTACGGAAACATGATAATTTATTAATATTCCTGGAAAACCAGTATTTGTATGATACAGCATAATTCTTAATAATCATCAATATATTTTTGCTCGAAGAAAACATGACGGAAATGGAACAGCCCAACGCCATTAGGCAGATCAGTCTCATTTGATTCATGAGGACTACACATGGCTGATGAGTTTATTTTAGAGGAAAATGGTCATTCTTCGGAATCTAATCAAAGCTAAACTTCAGGATGTTGCGAGTAGTATGTGGAAGGATGGTTGGACAAAAGCAGTCCTTGATCAACCCTACACTTTTTGCGGCTAATTTCACTCATCGCGTATGCCTCTCCTCTACTCTCCTGATGATCATTCTAGTCCTGCGCTCCCGAGACAATTGTCTTCAAACCCAGGTATACATTACTTAAGACAAAAAATTCTGGTACGTTGGTGCTTGGTTAATGGTCGTAGAGTAATTGAACTGTATCGAACTGAACTGAATTGAACTATATTTCATCTGAGCAAGTCGACCAGGCTCAAATTTTCCAGTCTATCTTTCGCTCACAGATCCCCATACTTAGTCTTGGGGTGCATCAATGGAGAATCCTATGATAGACAGGCTTCAGATCTTTCAGTTAGAGCACAAAAGCAGAGAGATCCGAAAAAGTTTGAAACAACCATTGACGTTTCTTGCCTCAGACACCATTCACCCACTACTAACTGCCTTTTTGAAGCGCATAACCATAGTTGTTATATCTTACCGATTTGCTTCCATCGTTTATCATAATCCGGACACACATTTCCACGAGGAGGGAGGTTGCTGTCAGTTTGGCCTTATTTTTAGCACTTTTTGTCTTCGACGTGATTTGCTTTCACAACTTGGAGTAAAAGGACTTGAAATAAACAATATCTACGTCTGCTTACTGTACCTCGAGTATTTTGTTATGAATAGTACTGCAGCAATTTGATCATGCCCTCGCTTTGGACTGAGTTCATTTGGTTGTTGCGCTTTGCGCGGAATTCCGCTCGAGTGGCATACAAGAACAAACAGTCTGGAAATTCTTCGCTTTGCCGACAAAACACGGAGACAGTTTCGTGTTAAAGTGAACGGACAAAGCTTCAACACTATCCATTCAGTAAATTTTAAATGGGATCATCTAGAGTCACCCAAAGTCTAAAAATGGAGTATATAAAGTAGGGTTGAGGTGCTTAACTGGACACGAAGAGACAAGACCAAAAAGCTTGTCTAACCCATAGATACAGCGCCCACAGGGGAGAACAAAATGATACATATTAATGGTCAATTTTTAGCAACTTAGGTACTCATGTTTGAACTCACAAACAGAATGAGGGAGAATATCTCAGATTCATTTGCGTCATTGTTCATTAGTGAAACTAATGATATCTTGGCCTGGTTTTCGGTCTGGACTTGGACAGTCCACATGAAAGGCAACGTCCACGCAAAGACAAGTAGGTTGCATTAGGGTGATGAGTAAATCTTGCCGGATGATAGAAATAATCGAAATTTCCACATTCGCAAGCGACGCCCAAGCATTCGAAATTAGAGTAACTCATTTTCCCCGTTCCTGTCGTCCACATATCATAGCATGTTGACGTGGGGCCTTGGGTGACGGACTGGTGATGTTCGTACCAGTGCTGACTTATAGCAGAACCGTTGAAATTGCCACTCTGTTGTTTCACTCGGCAATTATTCTTGACAGGATTTGACTCTCGGATATTCATTCCAAATTACTCACCAAATAAAACAGCAGAGTTGTTGAATATGTTGAGTAGAGTAAACTGAAGGCAAGAATTGCAATATCCAAATGATCCGTTCGCGAGTATGCGCTATGAAATAAGGGTGTGTGGCACACCGTATACATTTTGTTTCGATATTTTCAGAGAAATTTACTCAAAAACTAACTTTCGAAATCCAGAAAAGGGAGATGTTGGACAAACGGTTGGATGGTTTTTATTGGTACGTACTGATCCATAAGGTCTCGCAGAGAACTAATCGCTTAAGGATACTGCTGTTTGCAATCAGATAAAACGCTTGATCAAAGGAGTCTTATGATCACAGATCATAGAGTAACAGATGGCACCTTTTCAATCCAAGTATCTCTGAATACCATTATGAAACATTTTTGACGGTTTAAGACCCTCACTTGTTCCCCTAGCTGCCGCATGCGGCCAATGAATTAGTGTGGCATTTAAGCTGTGGGGTGAAATTAATTAAGTTATGGCGTTGACTACCTCGACATATTCCGACCGAATTGACCAAAAGATCTGAAGTCGGTGCTGAGGTATCCCTAATGGGCTTGTTCTTTTTTTGTTGTCGCTGTCCCCTCGGCTATCTCACCTGCTGTCGGACCCACCTCGATCTGTAATGGTACCGGCAGGACATAAAGTAATGTAACCTTTCTGCTTTAGTCTACTGATAGGGGTGATAAGTAGCTGAAATCGTTTTCCATATGTCAGACGACAAACGAACTGTGGTCTCTAGTATGGACCAATCGCATGCCAAATCGTCATCGCCAGTTTGGGTAACTCAGAAAAGTCACTCACAAATGCTGGATATCATTTTCGTTTTGGGTTAGATAACCAATCAAAAGAACTGGTGCTTGGTGCACTGACGTCCGGTTTTAATTTTTCGTGGACGTTGCTAAAGGAAAAATGACTGTTGCAGTTGCGAAACAGTTAGAAATCGAAGTAAATGAACCTTCCCTAACTAGTGGTGAATTTTGTTGTGATCTATGCACTTATGTGCTGGTAAGAGACAATGACTAAGGCCTGATACACTTCTCAATGTGTAGTGTTGTCCGAGGAGGGTACTGGTTGTAAAGTGAGTCCATGATATTGGCGAAAAGCTACGAAAACATTAACTAGGGGTAATCCCCATTAGGTTGAGTTAGATAATCCTCATGGAGTCCAAGAGATACCCCAACTTTATAAATGAGGACCTCAGACAATACAGCTAAATCCCAATTCAGTGGTCTTCTTATACCTGGAATATTCCAGCCTCTTTGCAATCGGTTTCCGTTAGCATACTTTGGTATTTCTTACACGAAAATTTAGCGCTGAGAGATTACAACGAGAAATGGAGCGCGCCGATCCAAGGTAAACGAGAGCAAAGACTTTGCCAAACTTAACCACCCATGCATACCGTACTGCAGCGGTTTTATTTTCATTGCTTTCATAATATAGTAGTTTTTCCCGAGTGGCACCGTAGGATGGCAAAAGTTTCCCGCCTCGTTCGTCCAGAAAACACCCGCAATAAAGGCCAGAAAATTAAAACCAGGTCGAGGT
Source organism: Fasciolopsis buskii (assembly GCA_008360955.1). NCBI lineage: Eukaryota > Metazoa > Platyhelminthes > Trematoda > Plagiorchiida > Fasciolidae > Fasciolopsis > Fasciolopsis buskii. The sequence goes on along the minus strand of LUCM01000831.1, from coordinate 391,306 downwards.
GAGAATAGGAAATAAATTCTTCCTGAAAGTTGTGAAATCTTATGCTGATTTTGCCACGCCCATTTCAGTGCAAGTTCTAAGGACTAAAACCTAAGATCCAGTATCTCACAACTAACATCAAATTTACTTGCTAAATTCTCCACACCACATCTCACCAATACAACAAAGACAACCGTGTTCAAATACCCATAGTGTTCACGCATATCTTCTGCTCTCAACGGCCATGGTTTCGGCCTGTATCTGAATTACGGACACACGGCTGCTGTGTACACCCGATGTCACACCGACGCCACAATGTCTCAAATCCATAAATGCTAATCGCGTCTCCTGAATAGGTTAGCATATTTTATCTCATATACGCCTATCTAGTAAGATGCAAATACCTGAGTAACTAAATCTGTCCACCTCATCCAGGTGTCTTCCTGAAAGAACAAAGTTCGGCTTTGATTCAATCCATTCTTGCAACAGTATTTTACACTTCGAATGTGCAAAACACATACTAAACATATCTACACTATCGTTCAGACAATCGCAAAAACCCGCCGTTTTTCTCAGTCTCTACTCAGTAGCACAAAATCGTCCACATATTCAAAGTGAGACAGATTCTGTTCTGGGAGAATGTGATAGCCACTAGTGTCAACCGGGGAGAGGGATATCTCCACAATCGACTGAATGAGGAAGCTAAGCAGGAGAGATGAAACGTGTTGAATTTCTGATGGACATCACTTCTCGTTTCGAACTCGGATGAAATTTGTCCGTTAGCACGAAGTCAGCTTCGGCTTTTTACATGATGAGGTTTGATATATGTAGTGTTCTTCTATTCCACACTTTTCAGCGAGAGACAGTGCCAAAGCGCTGCACAATCGACTGAGTCGACTGGCGCTTTTAAATCAGGAATGACGTAGATCGGTGTCTACGGAATAGGCGCCCATGTTCTAAGATCTCTCGCGAAGTGTGAAATTGGTCAATACAACCCGGACCTGGGTAAAACCTGGCTTGACTCTGCGGCATAGACCTTTCACGAGTGGCGGATAGTCGACAGATTGCGATGCCCGCGAGCAGTTTGGATTCGATGCTTACTAGACAAATTCCTGCGTGATTTTCACATGAGGACCTATCACTTTTCTTGTAAATCGGTACAATCACCGAGTCACGGGAGCACTTAGGAATCTCTTCCCTTGTTTAAACTGATCCAGAGAGTTTTAGTGACTCCGAATATTACACTTGGGCACCATTTTGAAGACAGATGGTGGTAGTGCATCCGGTCTAACTGCATTGACATTGACCAACTCAACCTCTTGTCGCCTACCACTCTACCATATCGACAACCGTACCAGTGTTTCGATTCACGTGTTCGTGAAAATCTGTCCTTGAGGATTTCTCTTCTTCCGCACAAGTTACCGGTGAAAGTAGATGAAGACTCTCTTTCATTTCCGTTCTGTAGTGCCGATTCATAACCATTACCATCATCATCATCATCATCATCATCATCATCATCATCATCATTATCATCATCATCATCATTATCATCATCACCATCATCGTCATCATCGTCATCGTCATCCTCATTATCACCATCCTAATCATTACCCTCATCATCATTAAAGTTGCGTTTGCGAATTTATGAAGCGAATGTTTCCGTCGTATTAACTGTCAGACATCTGCTTATCCCAATATGCGCTTAATTTTCTTGTCAGACTGAGTCCGTGAATACACGACGTTATTCTTACCGCATCGGTGCACATCTGTTATTGGTAGTTTTGCTGTGCTTTTCAAGGATAGCTTGGGACTAAATAAAGAGATGCCAAACTGTCAAGTTGACCGGCGTTTGGATGACCCTAGCCTACGACATTCCGTGTTGAGGGTTTGATTTTCGCAGTGGTACAACAGAATTATCACTTCTTGAGATAATTCACCATGTGATATAAACCCTCAGTTGGCCACTAAGAAACTGTGGAAGCACCGTATAGCTGTTTCATTCTTGTTAGGAATCATCAACAGTGCATATTCACCGCGCCCGAACTGGGATGCGAAAACGGGACGAACGATTTTTAGTCCAATTCCTTAGCCATTAGGCTATCGGGCAGGCTCTGAACGGTCAGCTGAACGTCACCACATGATGTTGCACCTATCCGTCACTGATTTGCACAGCCACGAGCCGCTAGCGAAAAGCAACCGACCCCCACTGATAAATGACTTCTCAGCAGGTAATCTAAGTAAGACAAAGGAGTCGGACATAATTTGCAGGGTTTGCGTTCCAGTTCGAGCGCGATGGATGCACACTGTTGATGATTTCTAACAAGGATGAAACAGCTGCACAGTGCTTCAATGAATTTTTAGTGACCAGTTGAACGTTGATATCACAGTGAATTATTTCGTGAAAATATATAATCTCCTACTACTAACACCTACCAAGAATTAATTATTTATGTAAGCATCCAGTGTTACCCGAAACGCCGATCCAGTGACACGCTGCAGCTAATCTGGTTTCAATCTTTGTATTAGCCCGTCGGTTACTCTGCAGTAGGAGCGAATAGCAAAAGTGGAAATCTATTTGCGCAATATGCATCCGTCCTGCAAGCTAAAGGTAGCAGGTTTGTTTTCGGCTCGTGGCGTCGATCTTTGGATGCGCAATGCGTAAGTGGGTTTCCCATTCCACGCCTCAAAACAATTGAAGAATTAATATTATTAGGCAGGTCAGTTGATCGGTCAGACCATGAACGGATAGTCAGGTTGAGCTTTCCCGCTCAAACATAAACGGTTGACCTAAGCACTATTATTCGCACGAATCTTCTGCACGGTTTTGTTCTGTTTATCGCATCTAGGGTACGCCAGGAACTTAGCAAGTGTGGTTAATATCCATTCATATCCGCAGGCGCCATAAGGGCCATTTAGCGCAAAACTGTTAGGAGCAAGGTCCTGCATCATTTTTCGTAGCTACTAAACAAAATGTATAAGAATCAGCATTCGGCGTTAGTTAGTCGATTTACGGACACTGAATCCGAGACCGTTGCAGTCCACGTAAACTAGTCTCAACAAATGAGACGAGCAGAGATGAAAATCGCCGCTTTCACGGGAGACGGGAAATCACTTCGCAAAAAGCGAATTTCCATCGGAATCTTTGTGCTACCCGTGTCGCTGCATAGTCAAGACCGACTGAACTCCCAATTACTTTGTCATAAGCGACTTTCGGGTCTCCAGTCGATCAACAACAATTGTCATTTTTTAATAGAGTAGGAGATCCACTTACGCATTATGCGTCCAAAAGTCGAAGTCGCGAGCCACGAAAGTCGACATTTGGATGCATACTGAGTAAGTGGATTTTCTTTTATACACAACTTTATCTTCTCGTTCCATCCCGAAATAATCGCAAACGTCAATTCACAAACAACATGGTTCTTTGATGATGTTTCCTAAAGAGATTTCCCACGGAAAATTACTAATGCGAGTTGATCTACGTACGTTGATCGAGAAATGGGATAGGTTTCACTTCGATATAGAATTCCGTAGACCACCTCCGCTGTCACTCGAGAAAGTGACGATCCAATACCCAGCCTATAAGCCAAACTGAGCTCGTTGACTTCGAGACCGGTTCACCAGTATAAATCTCTATGTAATGCGAAACTCATAACATGCATTACAAGGCAAACTCGACCATATCAAGGGTACCAAGATTTCGTTTATCAGTAACATTCATAACATCCACCACAAAACTTATTCTTCGTCCCATTGGCTCTATTTTCGTCCTAGACTCAAATTTGTAACTCCACTGACAGAACACACGCCTCAGTTACTCCTCAGTTACTTCATTCACCATATTTTCTTATCTAACGCAGAGCTCTACGGATTCATCACACCGTGTCTCGCTTACCCGCTTTCGCATGACGATTTCCTGTTTTTGATTTTATGCCTGTAGATGCGGAGGATATTACGGTTGGTAACTCTGGTGCCAGTATTGACATCCGGGATGATTTCACCGCCCACAGCACCGACAGGTTAACATTCTCGGTTAAAATTATCGTACTGTACTCACGAACAGCGTGTCGTAGTTGTTCCGTTTCCCCTACACAGGTTCGCAGTCGCGCCGGTGATCTCACATGCATATTCCGACCCCGTATCCAGATCCGCCTCGCCATATCACTCTCAAGCTCCTTCTCAACGTCCTGTCAAATTTCCTCTCAACCTTTTTGTTTTGGTTCCATTTCTTTGACTTGTAACGGGCACCCCATGGCCTGGAGTCAAAGCGAGACGACAGCCTGTGACAAAATACACTGGGCATCGATACCCTGGTTCATTGCTATAAGCCAGAACGAAGTCGCGCCGAACAGAGCACGTGAAGGCGCCACTCGACATGAAAAGAACAGGGGATAATAGAAACAATCTGGGCCGAGGCCAAGTAAGCCTGTCGATCAGCACCACAACTGACTTAATCATACCTATGTTGTGACCAACAGCCTGTACACTGCAGCCAAGATGTATCTCCTGGCATTATGCATGCGTTGACTGGAGTTTAATTCATGGCTTTCTGGCATCCTTCTCCTAGACAGAACGCTGTTTCACACCTGGTCCCTGCAACTCATTCGCAAATATCATTGAAAGCGTACCACATGGTAGATACAAATTAATGCCCCATTCTGCCACATCAGGAATACCGGTCTTTCATACTGGTTCGACCACGGTTGTGTTCGCCCATTGTGAAACAAACCGGTCGCTTCCAAACTTTTATCTCTGTTTTCAATCTCATGATTCCTAGATGCACCACTTACATCCCTGTAACAAATGCATCACAGAAAATCGGAACTCGAACGACCTATTCGTCCACGGAAAAGCTTTTGTTTGGCCCCTCCTGTAGCCGCTTATTTTCATCCATTGTCAAAGCCGTTTCCGCAATTTCTGTTCATCATCCTATCCTGTGACTAGTTCACCCTCCACAGAGTCACACACAAAGCTGGAGATTTTTGTTCGCTCATTTGTTATTAATTTAACCCTACCCAATGTTAGGGCACCCTCCCTTCCTAGCTAGTGATCCTCTTTCTTAAACTCTTACTCAGCAACTGGACCCGTTGCCGAGTGTTAGTTTCCCTCAAATTCAAGGAAAAACTGTTTTGGTGACCGCCCTTTGTTCTCCATCTTTCAGAAACATACCTAATTCTGGTCTTCCAACGTACTCAAAACTTGAACGTCGAACAGATACACCAATTCAGAGGTTGAATATTCAGCTACACATTAAGACGTATGAGGGAATTCTTTTTAGAGAGGAAATTGGACAAACGCTTAACAAATCGTGTTTTATTGTTTTCTGGTTCTCTGTTACGATTGTTTTACATTAGCCGTACGGTGAACGATCGATATTAATCGGGGCTGTGTTTGGATTGGTCGTTGGTTGGCCGGTCACGTGTCCGCACGATGGACTTGGGCATGAATTTGAATTGAACGTGTCAGTATCTGGTACAGCGAGTGCTAGCGCCGTCGTTGCTCTGTTTTGCCTTATAAGCGTGCCACATCAAATCACGTAACTTCATTCACGAGATCTAAATGAAAAACTTCCTGCATAAAATTGCACAACTCCACGCGATCATTATTTAGTTGGACAGTCCGAGTGATAAGCCACTGAAAATCCGGCCTCCTGCTACGGGTTGCAGAAGAAACTACCATCAGCGGTCATAATTCTGATTTAGGTAAGAGCTGGAATTCGAGGACAGCCTGTCTCCTCTGCTAAGGACAGTGGGGATAGGGTGACTGATGGCTGTAACCCTCTGTCCGCCTGACCAGTCCGCACGATTTTAGTGACCTTTAAACTCCCTATTGGTTCTTCGTGTCCGTAGTTATCGATATTGGCAACCTTGAAGCTTTTCAGATTTTATTTGTACACAGAATCGAACGCGAAATAGCTGAATTAAATCTATCCTTATATCATACTTGTTCTTGCATTTGTGAGATTTTTATGGGGAACTGGATGTATGGAATCATTTGGGTACGCTGCTTGTCAACTTTCCTGGATATTTCCAACTCTGTTTTTCCCCATTGACCTCCGCAACTGATTGCTTCTACGTCGATTTTTTCCCTCCAGGCGCAATTTTATGCCCTCTGTACAGAGCTTACATGCTTCCTACTCTTGATTAAAGGGATCACGATCTGAGCAGAGCTTTGCCCTTTGCCATGCTTAACCGAATCTCATCAGCAGCTATCCGAGTGAGTGATGACGCGACATGGACTGGCAACATCCATTCACCAGCCGATCGCCGGGTACTGCTTCTTTGCATCCGCTTCCATCAGTATTCCTAAGGGCTGCTTATTGTTTTCCCGGTTCCCTCTTTTATTTTCACAGCCACTCCCGTACACTCCCGCAACATGTCATTCATTCAAACTGTTCGTTCGCATCTTTTGGGGCCTTTGGGTCTGTTTTCCTTTTTTCCTAAAATCTCAAAACTGTACAGCGTTCTTCTGTTCGTTCGACAACACGAACTTTTTCGCGCACAGTAGCAACAAGCTTGTATTATAATTGACGTCCTCTCAGTAGTTGCGTTCCCGCAGCAATCCGTCCATGTCCGAAGAAGCCGTGGTAAACTGCCGACCGTGATGACCGGATCAGATAAACATCAACAGGAAGTAAACAAATTCATTCAGGTTAAAACATTCATTCTGGACTTTGGCGCCGGGGTGTCAATGTACCCCCTCACTTCAAATCCCAATGGGAAGCTGATTGTAATCGTTTGGATCTGATGGAAATCCGCCGTTCATATTTTCTTCCGTTCTGGGAACATATGCAAAACATTTCTAGAGTAAACTGCACAGAAAGTAGCTCAGAACCGTTCATGCCTCGATGGACTCTTCACTGACGATTGGACGGCTCAGTAGACTGTTCGTAAGCCACCAAATAAGGCAATGCACAAGATTGTAATCACGTATCATTACATATGCACATGCACGCGTATAACTAAGCTTGTCATTTTTTCAAAAGCACAAGACCGAGTTTTTAAGCCATAAATACCTCAAATATGAAGTCCTTAGTCTGCCATGGACCAGTTCGTAAACTAGCTAATTCAACCATCCACGATGAATCGCATTCGTCGGTCTTGTATACCGTTAACCGTTCAACGTTGGTGCACACCACATGTGGTCACTAATCCCAGAGATAATTTTCTGTCTCGGTAAAATGGTCTGAATTGAATCGATTCTGTTTTCTGTTTTACCAGTACAATCAACGTGGACATATAACTACTGCCCGTCGCCGTTTTGTACCTACGTCCCCCCACCTCTAATTGCCATGCGCATAGACAATTCCGTTCGCATTCCTCACCTTTACACCCAAACACAAACAACACTAACATCATTTTCATTCCTTGAATTTTGAAAAGAAGGTCAACATTGGACGGAGGGGACATTCTCCAGGGTGGTTTACAAAGGAGACGCATGTATTCCGGCCTTATATGTTCGAGGGTGGATGTGTGACGAAAAGTTTACGCAAACATGCACTCTCTCTCATACACACACATACACACATAACAGAGGATTTTGCCCAAACGTACGCATTGGTGCGCTAGACCCTTTGCATGCGCGCACGCAGACACAGACACGCACCTCACTAGGCCCGGGAACCACGACCACCCATTGGATAATTCACACTAGTCGGCATATTGGGCAACGACCATTGGACAACTGTGGGAAAAATCGGCGGGAACGGAATCGCCAATGCGACCGAGTGCGTTGGACACAAAAAGAAATCTTTTCGTCAACCAGGCTTCGTTCTGCCTTGAATGCGGATCATACGCACATCCAGCGAATGCATTGCAGTTGAGGCTACGCTCCACACGGGCTCACACAGCGTCACGGCCTTCGTGCCCATTTTTGCACCTACTATGTGCACTGTTATTAGCTAATTTGCGTAGGCAAATCTCCGTGTGTGTGTGTGTGTGTGTGTGTGTGTGTGTGTGTGTGTGTTTTCATTCACAAACTGGTCTGGTTCGCAAAACTCAAGTAAACGACCAGCTGGCGCGTGCATTTATGCATGCATGACTTTTGCGCACAATTCGGGTGGGAATAACATCTGTGTTCTGACTATTGATCAACGCCCATCGCTTGGAAATCAACTGGATAACAAGACCTGCCACTCCCTACATTTTTCTTGTTGTTGTTGTTGTTGTTGTTGCTGCTGGTGCGATCATCGATTCGGTCTTTTGGCACCATTTCTACAACCATCATTGTCCATCGTCGACGAGGGATTGCACGAAAACTTGCAAGCCAGACGGGAGTCCCGACCACAGTCACACATACACCGGAAGCGATTATCAGACGGAAACATCGACGTAAGTTCACATTTCTTTTTCCGTTGTTTCATACATTTGCCTGGTTGTATAATCATCACCTCGGATCTATAAGGACTGTAATGATTGAACAAGCGCATCGGTTTTACATGGAAAGTGATAAACAAATTGATCGACTGGATAGCTTCACACCATCCGGGGACCTGAAGTATGGTAGTGTGATCCGAATCATCCAAGGACGAAGAAGTATTGTATCTTTTACAATCTATTCCCCACTAAAATTACCCCCCCTTACTTGTCACGCACACATGGGGCTTATTTCTGTTCTGCAATTTGGGCAAGTACAAAATAAAGTACTCTCAAGTATACTATTCCAAGATGAGGGAAGCCGACAGATGAACACTGTCAACAATGCATGGACAAATAAAGATTGACTAGATGTGACACAACGAGGCAGGCTCGCAGTGTTATTTGAATTTCGAGCAGATCGGTAGCTGGGTGTTTATTACTATCCACTTTTATTAGACAGCTTTGCAAATTCGTGGAAATCAAACACGGATTCGAACCCGGTAGAGATTTCAACCATCAGGATGTCCTATTCCTATTCATCAATGCCCACGACGAATAGGCTCTAACTGGAATGAATGTCATCTGTTTACTCTCTGTTTTTGGAAGCGACAAAAAAACTCATTTTTCTCCCTCCTTATCGGCCCCCACCCCCTCACATATATAACCTATTGAATACTGTTTCGACATCGGATAAAGCAAGACAAAACAATGGCGAGAATATGACCGTAGCCAACCAGATTGTTTTTATACAGCGAACCCAGTTTCACACAGATCTAACGAACAGCTGAGGTGAAATCAATGAGTCTTCATGATCGTCATCTAAGGCAGTTATCACTAAGCGTTCGTCTCGCTTCGGTCTTTTGCACGTCATCCCGCCACTTCCAGAGAAAGACTTAAAAAATAGTCAAGGAAAGACTACGCTTGTACACTGATGCACTTGTATTCGCATAGTAATTACTAACCCCCAAATCACCGTAGACAACTTGGTCACATAGCAGAAAGCGCTCGTTTGCTTCTAGGTATTAGATACTGCGCGCGAAATTTGCTTTTGTCAACATACACGTGCCCAGTAAAGGGAAATTACTTGTTTTAGTACGGTTAGCTTATTAATCGACTGTCACCTGCTCATCATCTTTACAATCTAAACCTCTTACCCTGTGCAAATGGCTTTGCGGAATGGGTACATTTGATCTATTCCGACTTGGTTCGTACTACGGACGAGGACTATGATGATAATATTAATACAAATGATAATATCGGCAGTTAATTGAAAATGCAAATGGCTGTTCGTAGTGCCCCAAAATCCCACAGCGAAAGTATTCGGAAGCTGCATTCATCATGTGGAAAAAATCATCAGTTTCGCTCGAATGCAGCAGCCACCTAGAATTTGGTCTGTGTATCTGTCGGGACGTGTTAAAATATCTCAAACAAAAAATAGTACAACAATAACTCAAACGGTGAAATATGAATGTTAGTGGCAATCCGCCATAATTCGCTACTGAAAATCCATAAGAATAGCATAGTTTTCAAGTCACTTCTTCGGAAAGAAGCCGAATTGGGGTTTGTCAATCAGCGGATTGGAACACGCTAGTCCAAAAGTGTAGTGGTCCAAAAAGAGAATGACAAGCTATCAGGTGATCTAGGAGTAACTGAATTCTAATAAGTAATGAAAAAGTTGTAGTGCTTGTGCTAGAGCCCAGGGCATGTGGGACAGGATAGCAACGGCCCCGGCAATCGCTCTGTCAGATTCATACCCAAGTACATCATGAGGACAAGTGACTGGCCACCTGAGGACAAATCGAAACAGTACCGATTAATGTCAGTCGTTCGCCATACGGCTAATGCAAAACAATGATAACGGGGAACCAGAAAACAATAAAACGCAGTTTGTCAAGCGTTTGCGCAATCATCTCTGTAAAAACCGTTACTTGTAGTGGATTTAAGTGAATCAGTGACTATTTCTTCTTCTAACCAAAAGACATGGAACATCAAAGAATTAATTATCAAATTCCAATCAACTGTCAGGAAACCAAGGGAGCATTGGGCATATAATTCAGTCTTGGTGAATGTGCTCGATACCTGAAGTCCATGACATTCCACTTGGAGGGAAAGATTGTGAACGAAACACAGTCGCTTACCTTCAGCGGTTTACTGAACTTACGCATCCTGCGTGAAGAAGTAGTCTATCGTGAGAATCAGTTGTGGCCACGTAAAATTAATGCAAGTTAGATGATGACATCCGGTGAAATCCCGATGACCATGTTGGATATCTGGAGGCCATCATATCCCCGTCAAAATCGCTCATCCCGGGTTCGTCTTCTCGTCCGGGTGCCGAGGATAGAAAAAAGAGCTATAATGTACCATCATGAATTTCAGAGTTCATTTGAGCGTTGGTACTGCAGTGTTTTGCAAATTAACAATTCATGTTTCCTGATACATAATAATCAGAGCGCCAACATGCTAATTGATCCTCGATAAATTGTGATTAACCAATGAAATTTCGAATAAACTTCCTCCCGGAAAATCCACTAGTCTAAGTTATACCTGGGTTCTGGACAAGAGCAAATATTTGGAAGTCCACCTTTTTACAGTAAAACAACTGTTCAGAGGATTGATAAACCTTTTTGTGATTGCTCACACTCCGATACATCTGTTTTTTTTATCAGGACAAACCCTGACATCGTTGCGGTTAGTGATCGCTTTCACCATCTAGACCCCAACGCAATATTTAACGAATTATCGGGTACAAGGAACTTACTAACGGAGTTTTGCAGGAGACAAACCTCCGTCTGTATAAGATAGGGAGTAGAAAAGAAAAGAATGAAGTACTGTTTGTAATCATACTTCACTTGAGAGAGGTGGAAATCACCAATTACTTTCAAATCGTTTGCTGATCAATAAATTTGAGAATGTGAGCATTAGTAGTAGGTGAGTACATGTTTCATGACAATTCATCATGTGATGTCAACGTTTAGTTAGTCGTTAAGACACCATGGAATTGTTGCACAGGCTATTTCGTCCTTGTTAGGAATCATCAGCAGTAAACGCATATCCAATGGCCCCGAACTGGGACGTGAATTCTGAATTAACGATTTTATACCGAACATCTTAGCCATTAGGCAAGCCGGGCAAGATCTTAACGGTTTAAGTGAACTGCACTACGTGATGGTGCGCCTATCATTTGGTGATTTATAAGGCTACGAGCAGCTAGCATCCAGCTCGTCGACTGTCCAGATATGCTTCTGTGGACTGAAAACACGCAAAATGAATCTCACTGTTAAAATAGTCATGTCGCACACAATTTGGTATCCAGTATTGTAATTTTGTACATGCTAAACCGCGATTCATTCCCAGCCAAACGGGCGAATTTAGACCGGTGAATACCTATTAGGGAAGGGGAAGCAGCTTCTGCTGAATTATTCGAATTACCTGATGTTCAGCGTAGCAGATCACGAACGCTATGACCGGCAGTGGCCAAGTGGATAAGATCGTGCCGTTTGGACGGGAAGGTCGCGGGTTCGAATCCTCCCACTGCCGGTCAACTTACCCACCTGGCAACTCTCTGTTGGCCGCGGCCCCCTTCCTGAAAAAGGATGTACATTGTTATTTCATTAATAAAAAAGGAAGTAAAAGATTAAAGGAAAGGAGTATACTGTGGAGCGAGGGGGGACTAAAGTTAGTCATTCTTAGGCGAAACAACCGTACATCCCTCGTTGCGTTAGCTCGGCTGACCGAGCGCACAAAGTGCTCAATTGTGGGTAATTTTCTGGCTAGACTCAAAAGAATTTCACAAGTGTACTAATTATTACCCATTTTCACTCAGCTTAGAATTTTTTGGCCAGTGGCACTGGAAACCCGGCTGTTCATCACTTCCCCGATGTGGTATACGCCAAGCTCCATCCACTTCAAAGCAACAGTGGGCAGAATATTCGATTAAATGGATTAAAAAACCTAGGTACGTGGAATTTCAACTTCTAAGTAGAATATGACAGTGAATTACTTTCAGTGTGCACTGAATATTAATAAAACAATGACGTTTGTGCGGACGTATTACACTCAACTCTCACAGTTGATTTGTATCGCCTAATGGCCGAAGAAAAAACGACGAGACATCGGGAGAGGTTTATAATGAATCTCATCGGCCCAACAAAAGTAAACCAGATTTTGGAACATTTCGTGCGATTTATCCACCCGAACAGCACAAACAGAAGACGAATAGCGTGAGATATCATGGTATTTTACTGCTTTCAGTCACTTGGGTAGGGCAGTTTGAGACTTGTACAGTTGGAAAATTAAACTGCGAGACTGGACAGGTTGGCTTCCGTTCAAGGGGAAATTATTATCGGCACCCCTGTAAACATAGAGTCCACGGTCACCTAGACCCATTAGTTCAAAGTAGACAGTTAGCAAGAGTGAACAAAAACGGCGATACTTGGCAATACTCGGTTTCTTCCTATACTGTTCATTGTGTTGTTTCTTTCCTCGAGAATTGAGGTAAACACTTCGAAGCATTGTTTGCTGTTACGGCTCATCGCCCCCTGAGATCATCCAAGTCACAAGGTATTCAGTTGCGCTGACCGTTCCAAAAGAATTCAGGGGAATGTTGTATCCGGGTTTGTGGCCGTAATCCTTGTCAATTTGTTGATAGATTTATTTATGCATTTGTCACATGGTACTCAAAGGAACGCCGGACGAGTTGGAGGCTGTCGAATTTGTGACCTAATTAGTGCTGGAAACCTTAGTATATCAAGTCCCGCACAATTGGTATGGGTTGCTCATCTATCAATCAGACTATTCCGTCTGGTACTCAAAGCGTTAAATTCCACTTACGTGGATAGTCCAAGAAAATAGAATCACTAGCATGCGAATCGGTCTTGATGGCAATGAGATCCGAATAGGGTAGGGAGCAGAGGGGTAGGTGGGTTGCATCATTAACACAATCACATTATTTGTTTAACCTCAGCTGCCTAATGTATCAATAGCATTGTCAACAGAACAGAGTACCGCATCGAATTAACTATGGGAGCTGTGCAGACTTGCAATGATTGTCACACACACTCTTTTTGCTTCGATCCACGATGACATCTGTTCTGACAAGTTTGTCACGTAGTTGGATTCGTGATTTAAAACCAGGAAAAGTTGACATCATATCGATCATTTGCAGGTTTCACAGTACTTTCTTGACAACAGTCCTACATTGACGATCCGATAAAAGTGGAGAGGAATGATTCTTATACCGAACTCAACCTATATTCTTTTTCACTTCGTTTTTTGATTGTTATTGATATTGTACGCACTGCTCCGATTCTGACGAATGTTAGCCGACAAGTTTTCATCTTCAGATTTCTCAAAGGCGGGAAATAAAGATTAAACCGGCCAAGTTCTGAATGTGATCCATGTCTTGGGATGATCAAACCAAATTCAATTATTTCCACCCTTTCAAATTTCAATTTTTTAACCAAAAATTTGGGTTTCTATCCCCCAGCAGTTGATTATGTCATTCAGTCCCTAGTTTTCCCAAACATTCACATGATTTTGGTACCCTGGTAACTAGGGCTGATTTGCCTGATAATCCTGGATCCCAGTTGCCCAGACAGTTTGTCAACTCAACAGACCACAGTTGATTATGCAACTCGTGTGAAAATAGGTCGGATTTGCCGTTGCCTTTTGGTCACTGCCCGAATCGAGGAGACCACAAAATGTTCACAAGGTCCATCCGGAAAATTATGTCGACTTTCAATTCATTATTAGAACTGATCACTTAATTCCTATCCAAAATGTCACACCCAACCAGCTGAAATTGATAACTGAATAGCCGGGGTCTACTCTTTCCGGTCTAAAACTCAGTTTCCTGGACCGGGATCAAATATCGGCCACTGGATTACAGTTACGTCGATTACCGGTTCACTCCCCTTGTAGTTATGTTGTCTTTGGGAAACGAGAGCAAAATGCTCATGGATATTACGTTACCGATCGTTATTGTTAGCGGGGATACGAGGTAGGCAAATAATGGATAAATAACCGTAAATAAAATGGGATATGCGGCAAAATAAAGCGTCTATGGCTTCTTTGGACGTTCAATAATGATGGAACGGCCGTACACAGGAGAACCACGACGGTAACATTAATAGTAGCAACAGTAGTAACAATAGCTAAGACTATGACGTAAGTTTCAAATACTACCGGTTAGATTACTAATAGCTTTAGTTTCATTAATATTGCCAGCATTACAAAAAGGACTATTACTACTACTACCACTATTACCACTACCACTACTATTACTACTACTACTACTACTACTACTACTACTACTACTACTACTACTGATTGCTATTCTCAGTGTGGTGAATTAGATATTCAAATGAAAAGCACGGTTAATTTGTAGTTATTTTAGTGGATTCTCATTACTCTGAAATAGTCTCAGTCCTAGCTGAAACAGAATCTTTTTTTTGTAATACACAATACTGACTTATAAAATAGTGAACAACAGCACTTTCAGCGTTAGTCTTTGCTTGGTGTTTCGATTGAAGTAGAAAAATATAACACATTATGAGTTTATTGCAGTACAGAAAATGAAAGGGTGACATCGAATACGACAGAGTGCAAGTTGCCAGGGCGTTCATCGGTTGTCCGAAACCCTCACTAGTTAACAATACAAGAACTAGGCAGATAATCACTTGGTGGGGTTGTACCGGTTTTTTCGTGAGGGTACGAGTTCAGTGAACCATGCAGGCACCCATTTTTCACTGCGGGCAAGTGTTGGGGTAAGGCATGAAGGCGGAGGGCTTAATTTGGTTTCGACAATTCTAGTGGAGAGTTATACGATCTGCGGTTTGACGGTAGAGTGCTGTCCATCAACAATGCTGTTGTCTGTCAAGGACAAAATCTCCCTCACTTGAAGTCAAAATACTTAGACCACTCGATCACCGAAGATTGGATACGAAAGAGCCAAACAAAAAAAATAATCAACATGCGAAAACTTAGCAAAGTCAATGAATTGTTCCTTCAAGGCTCTGGTTCAACGGACTGGAACGTTCACAAAATCATCTTGACGGACATGCACCGTTGAACACTGTGACAGTAAGTATGTATCGTTTGTAAAACTGTGCTAGCCATCTTCGAGGTAAACAATGTGTGCCCAGCCGAAATGAATTCCGCTACTCAACTACGGGACGAATGCTCAGCACGGAGGACTGCACAGATACGTTGTTCTTGTTAGTAATTATCAGTAGTGCCTGAGCTAAACTGCAACACGGGATGAACGGATGTGAGTTGAACACACAGCCACTAGGTTATGCTGGCTAGCTCCAATCTATTTATCAAACATCATGAAGATGAAGTAAAATGAATTCTCATCACTGGCTTTTTCGTAAGAAAACAAACACTGGTGACGTGTGTCTTGCGGTAAATAAATCGAAGTGAAATGAAGATGTGTTCACACAGCCTGATTCTCGGTGAATTCTGGAGCACAAGAAAAACGTCTCCGAGCTGCATTTCCGGCCTAAGTTGATCAGTGAATGATACACAACAGTTAGTCTGCTTTCCGCAAACTCACATCATGATATCGTTCTGTTTGGATGCATACCACGTCCGTCCTAGAATTTCGTCAAAGATTCAATCTGATTTACTACAATTATAATTCCGCAAACATTAAGTAGTATTGTTATCGCCTATATATATATATATATATATATATATATATATATATA
>LUCM01000831.1:329537-374347 GCA_008360955.1 Fasciolopsis buskii | reverse complement strand
TATATATATATATATATATATATATATATATATATATATATATATATGCACGAGAATTTGCAGTGAATTTTTATTCGATCAAAGGCAGAATTTGGGAACTATTTTCAGTGTCATTTCTATGCAGACAGTAACCTACCGTTGATGAAAGACAACAATTTTTTGTACCTATCGATCGCATAAGTTGATGAAAACGCACTTTATCTACCTGAATCGTTTTCTTTGTAAGAAAACACATTTCCCAGGGACATAAGATCTCTTTGGCTATCCGATTATTTTCACACATGTGCACTCAAAAAGCTAAACTACCCACCTTGTGTCATTCTACTAAGAGTTATCTTTGACTAAGTGATGGGCTATCGACCAACCATGGTCCAAATTCTGAAGTCAACTTCTCTTCTTCGCATTATTCAGGAAATGGAAATAAGAGGATTGGGTAAATATTTCTGGAGTTTGCTTTTCCACCGACTGTTCGAGAACAGCTTTTGCATTCCTGATCGCTTCAAAGAGTGATCGGCTTCCGTATCAAACATAACATTGCTAACGGTTACACCACATAGCATTCCGTATTCTTCTGGTAAAATTGTCTTCTTTAATCAAAATCACGTTCTCTGAGCAAAGTCTCCGAATGCATCCGTATGGTCAAGGTAGGTATAGCAGAATGCCAGATGAACGCATACTTTTACTTCTGTAAAAATGCTCCTGAATGTTAGTACGTTTCAAACTGTCTATTTTTGTCTCGCGTGGTAGACATTTCTGTGTTGGTGCGAGAACGAAGGCAAATGCCCGTCGTTCTTCACCGGCTTGGCCGATCCTTCTAGCGTAATCAACTCAGCGACGACGGTTAAACAGTCAGTCCTAACCAAAAGCAGGGGTTGTACAAAGTACGCAGTGCTAATTCAATCAGCACTTGTGACCGAAGGGTGCGATGAAAATCTAGGAACTCCATCATTATCGGATGTGCAATGAATTGTTGGCTCCCAGTGGGATTTGAAACCTTCAAATCGTCCTACTGCCCCACGGATTGGACTGTTTACTCAAAAGCTCAAGGTAGAGTTACCTAAGTCAGCATTATCTGCTTCGGTCCCAGGAGTTGGATGGTATCGCACCCACCGAACTATGATGCACAACCATTTGGGTAGAGGTGCAGACTGGAACAGTTAACCTATGCAATGAACGCTAAACAAAGATTGTTTTCTATCTTTTTCCCTGACACGGCTACAACTGCACAAGACGTTTATTCGGAATTTCGTAGAATGATAATAAACCTAGAGTAAAGCAATCATATCACCCACAGAACTTTTTTTGCTAGCTGGAACAATATTCACTGTTGCAACCCTGACGCCAATTTGTCGTGATTTGTGGGCATCAGTGTTAGTACATTTCTCGGGTCCCTATTTTGTTTACCGGTAAGCCGAATAAGAGACACAAATGTAAACTGTACGGGCTCTGAGTTTTGCTGAAGCACTTTAAGCGATGCTGCTTAATCTGGGATTCAGCGATTGATCATTTGCCAAGTTAGACTTCCAAGGAGACCGGCTCATTTTCTTCTGGTTGTGCCGTAATGATACTTGGTCCTAGGTGATGTCTATCTCCATACCACGGATTCTAGTGTTTCCGAATCGGTCTTTGATACAAAAAGAAGACAAACTTCTGAGATGCATCCTTTCTCTCTCCTTCCTTGTTTATGTGCGTGTGTGTGCGCGCGCATGTGTGCGTTCAACATCCTGGTCGTCCAATATCAAATTGGCGAAATGGGAAATGTTTTCCGTTCTGCGCCATTTATCGATTCCTCTTCGAGCAATAGTTCATCTTAATTAGACAGCAATTCTGTGCGAGACAAATCCCGACAAGAAACACAGAAAACGGCGGTGACCAAGCGGATAAAGTCGTGAAGGCCGAGAGTTCGAATGCCTCCGCCGCCGGCCAACTTCCCCACTTGGCAACTCTCTGTTGGTCGCAGCCCCCTTCCTGAAAAATGATGTACACTGCTATTTCATTAATAAAAAAATGAATTAAAAAGATAAAAATGTTCTCCTATCCCTGAGTCCAGCTATGTGTCACAAAAGTCTCGTACTGACCGGCGGGTGAAAATGTACGCGGATGCTTTAACAATCAAGTCATGGAAACTGCAGCTCACAGCTGTGTTCACTCGGACTGGCCTTTTGTTTGATTAGTTAATAGGAATTTCTAATTCTTCAGTCACGTAACTCGTATCCTTTCGGGTCAGCTGATCACGTGCTAGTCCAGAGGCGCTGGCGTGATTTACTTTTGTCCGACTAGAAAGGCCCTATTTCAGACAATTTCTCACACTCTTTATCCGGTGTGCAAACCGTTCTCTCCTTGTTCGTACTAAAAATACAAATGGACTATTGTGAGGAAATGGGTGTGTGTGCAAAATGTCTGTTTGTTGGTGGCCAGCGATGGTCGGTCGATTGGCCCTGTGGTGTTTGAACGTAAAAGTTACTGGTCCAACTCCCCGCACTCGTGTCGGTCATTTTCCCGACAGGGTAGCCCTTCAGTGGTTTTTGCTCCCTCCCGTACGTTTCTCATAAGATAAACAGAAAAATCAATGATGGATTATTAGTGTTATTTTACCGAATATTTCAGTTTCATATTCTGCGTCCAAACTAGACCGACAAACAGCGAGAAAAGATTCGTTTTTTTACAACTTTCCCATTGAAGGGTCGCATGTTTTCGTCATAACTTCATCGAATACACATTGCTGAAACCTTCCCGACGGTAGGATTTTTCGGGCCCCTCACAAGCACATTCTTCTTATTAATCTCCAGTGAATTTCTTAAGTAAATCCATTTTTCCTTCTTACAATACCGGATTTGCTAACATCTTTGTCACACTGAGTAACAGCCAGCTTTTGTGTTTACTTACTACACGAACAGACGGTGCCAATCGTGAACGGTTAGGTATCTTGACATGTTTTTCAGTGGGAACAGTGCCGGCTAAATTCCAAAATAATACGAGGTGCATTGTATTCAAGTGATCAATACAAAAATCTATTCTTCAAACACATTTATTTGAGGCAACTGATTTCACTGTTGATCATACGACACGGTCCATTTCAGTTTTCAGATCTTTCAGTCCACAACGTGTACTCGTGTGGTCTAAGTTTATTCGTCACCCCAGAAGACCTACCCAAAGGAGAAAAAAACAAGGAACAGTAAAAGTAAAATTGTAAATTAATTTGCTTGAAAACCACGTTGAAGAAGAAAGATTTCGAGTAGGAGAGTACTACTGACTGCGGTACTGACCCATGTAATCTATTATTTTTTTACTTCCTTTATTAATGAAATAACAATGCACGTCATTTTTCGGGAAGGAGGCCGCGGCCAACAGAGGGCTGCCGAGTGGAGGGAGTTGGCCGGCGATGGGAGGATTCGAATCCGTGACCTTCCCGTCCGAAAGGCACGACCTTATTTGCTTGGTTACCGCCGGTCAAAAGTCACCTTGTGAAGGGGATCTTATGAACCTCAACCGGGTAGTCAAACTGGAACTGCACGAAACATTTCACTGATTAGGATCTATTTACCTCTCATCCTGTCATCGATTGGCCACCTCTTCCCACGGCTGTCTTCTTCGGACAACTGGGTATGAGTAAGCGAGGTGTTCTGTGGGTCTGCGCAAAACATGTCCCTAACCTATTCACATTCAAGCCCTGTTCCAAGGACTGAACCTCAGGGACCAGCACCCCTTACTCCCGACTTCTGAATTACTCACAAAAGCCTTCTTCTATACTCTACCGGTGTCACTAAGACAACAGTTTTCAAACTCCAATGGTGTTCGCATATCTTCAGCTTTCAGCGGGCATGTTCCTGAGTCTTAAGGAAACACCAATCTTAATCCTGCTGTATAAACTTGATTTTTAGTTGATAAGCAAATGTCACACCGATGCCACAGTTCTCCCGAACTGGTGAACAGTGATCTACGTATACTCGAAGACATTTTATCATATGCGACCACCAAAAGTGACACGCACCGATTTGATACATAGACCACATTATTCTGGATGCTCATAACAGTTTGCGCGGTCGGTGTTGCTCATCAAGTATGCGTACCCGATACTAATCTGACAATCACCGTTGTTTTAACGCCAGAATCTCATTTGCATCCCCAGGAGTGTGGATGGATGAGGAGTCCGTTTGCGAATAAATTTTAGTTTACCGTAGGAGTACATTTTTAGTAAGCACTTTGGCTGCCGAACGGCAGGAAATTTTTCAAGATCGAGTGGTTTGTCGATGTTTGTGAACCTAATTTCCGAATCAGCTGCGAATGCTTAGACGGTATGAATGTGATACAAACCATCGAGGTTTCTTCGTACGTCCTGGATTCTTTTTGACAGGACACCTCAAACCATGTCGGAAGAAGTAAACCGAGAGCTGAATTAATCTGCACAGCATGTTAAAAGATCTGTGTGGAAAATACTAATTGGGATGCACACTCATCTCTCGGGGGGAATAAAGCCACTTTCAGATTTATAACTCTAATTTGAAGAGATGCATCTTCTTGAAAACTCTACTATTCAATTTATAAATGCACATTTGAATTTCCTATTTGGAAATGAACAAAAAAAAATTATGAGTCGCTGCTGCCTGTCTCCCTCCTTGCCTGTCTCCCTCCTTGCCTGTCTCTTCACTTGCCCGCTTGGCAACTAGAATACCTGTTTGTTCAGTTATTTGGTTATTATTATCAAGTAGACATTAGTAGTAGGAGATTGTGTGTTCATCAAATAATTCACCATATGATATGAGCGCTCAACTGACCATTAAGAAACCATGGTCCCAGTTCGGTTGCGGTGGATATGCACTAGAGATGATTCCTAACAGGGATGAAACAGTTGTACAGTGCTTCCATGGATTTTAATGTTGATTTGAACGCTCATGTTGTATTAAGCATTCATCAGCACCCGATCTGTTTTCAAACTACTCATTCTAGGC
Organism: Fasciolopsis buskii; assembly: GCA_008360955.1. Classification (NCBI taxonomy): domain Eukaryota; kingdom Metazoa; phylum Platyhelminthes; class Trematoda; order Plagiorchiida; family Fasciolidae; genus Fasciolopsis; species Fasciolopsis buskii. The sequence goes on along the minus strand of LUCM01000831.1, from coordinate 369,398 downwards.
TCTAAATATAGGCGGGCTAATTGGGCCATATGTGGTTTGAATGAAAAAAAAAGCCGAATTTTTCTTGGGAGACCACTATGGAAGAGGTGATAAATCACGATGTCAAGCCATGATAACCGTAGAACGGAAATCGAACTTCCTGACATTGGTCACAAATATGCGTGACTTCGGTTTACCCGTTCGCTTAAAAAATATCCATTAGGACAATTCATTCGTCTAATGGAATTCAGGTAAACCAGCCAGCAGGCCAAGCCCGATTTTGGGTCGATCCTCGTCACCCCGCCTCCCAACCCGAAGCGCTCCGTCGTTTGCTACTCCATACAAAGTGGGAGTATCATCAAGCAGACAGACGGACGGGAGGAACGACTGACTTCGCCTGATGTTTGATTGACAACTGCCTACACAAACCACATGTTAGCAAAAAAATCTACGGACCTGTCATTCTGATTTCGTCAGGGCAAAAATCAGAATTAGTACCCAGGGGAGACGAGTTTGTGCGCATTTTCCTTCTCGAAAAGTCCCAGAATTGACGTGGTAAAAAATGACTCTATGACAGGTATTCACATTATTAATGTGCCTAATGGTGTCCATTTGACACCGGTTGGGAAGTCGAGAAAGCCGATCTACCTGACCCCTGGCATTGGAAATCACGCCAACTTGCAAATATCTTTCGCGAAACTGTATGGTTTGTGCGGAATCCGCAGAAGATTAGAAGTACGTATGGCATGTCAACTGATTTTTACACCCTTGCACTTGATCTCTCGTCGGGGTATACTCGCGATCGATCAAAGCTATTCTCTACTACTAAGCCTGACCTACGGTGAACACAGATGCCTGTGTTTTGTAAGAAATCCGTGCGCATATCAGCGAACTGGGACTGACCGAGATGTACTCCTCTATCGTTCTGTAATGCCCACAGGCGATGCACTTAATCATACGTTTACTTGCATGTCATTGTTCCCCTATCACCAACCGTGGTGTATCATTTCCTCCTAGCATGTGTTGGTTCATTCACTGACCGAGCAATGACTCCTCCTATTGCATTGTATGCTCAAATGAAACGGATTCAAAAAGTTTTTTTTCATTTGGCGTTACCACAGGTGAACAGGCGCAGTTCCAACCTAAACTCCACTGATTTTTGCAACCTTCTCGGTCGTATAATATTCACAATCTAATTGACAAGTGAAGAGATTCTGTACGCCACCGAAAGCTGCCGTCAGTTCCAGTTCTTATTCATTCACGCAGTGGGATGGTTTCCCGTTGTGAATGTCATGCATTCGAACCCTGCTAAAAGGAAAATTTGATTTTTGTCCGGCGCATATGATTTTCGCCGTACAGTTTCATTTAACCGGGAAGGAATTTTATAATAATTTCGGTAGTATTGGTCACTAAGTTTTTGTTTTTCAATTGTAGTCCGGTTAAATGGCAGTTTGAAATTCGTCAACCTCTTCTACGTTTCTCGCCATTAACCGTCCCTGATACCCAAATGATTTCGGTGAACATGTCTTTGTTCATTACAAACCGACCGACGTACAAATAGTGCCAAATGACCCACCCTCTTTAGCAAAACTGTTGACTAGTACGGCTGTTGTTGTAACATCTCCCCGACTTCGTACTTGCGCTTTGGGTGATCGGGTTTGGACGAACTGGTCCTAACTTCACATGCAAATGGACCAGCTTCCCAGTACACATAACTCCCCGTAGTATGAAACAAACAAAAAGGTTTTTCTGCACACTTCTGTCCCTAGATTTTGTCTGAAACTTCGTCGCGACATTCGCAGTATAATATCGGAATTTAACAAGCCTCGAATGATCAGACAGTTCGATCGGTTGACCACACAGGTATCGCTCAGTCCTCAAAAACACCAGGTTTTGTCAATGACAGTAAAATTGGGCTATGCAGACGAGTTGATAGAGGTTCATTTTGGAACACTAAGGTGGAACATCCACGGCGTTGGCATAGAATGGAGTAGGCTTTGTTACGAAATTCGAGTAACCAACTCAGACAGATTGACGGATGGCTGGTGATTGTATGAAGAACAGTTTTGACCGGCAGCGTAGGGTAGCTGGCGATTTCCAATAGGACGGTTAACTGAGGTGAATGTTAACGGATGCTGAGGGTTGGGTTCATCCGTATCCTTTGGATGATATGTTTTTGGTTTTTGCATAAAAAGGAAGCAAGTTATGCGATTTACTCTCTTTAGTCTGCTGGACTATTATGTAGCCAGTGCTTAGTGCTTCTTAAATAGGAGAAACTTGATTTTGCTTTGAGCTCCACAGAATCTGGCTACTGGATGTCATGGGGTAAAAGGTAACACGACAAATTGCCACAAACAGTGAGACAGACGGCAGTACAACTCTTCGTCGATTTGTGCCTACAGTTTTTCTATCTGTTCCTTGTCTGATCGCGTGATGCTGTGATTTTAGAATCCGAGCCGGTGCAAGGCTTTACGAGGCTCACCAGTGTAAGAACTGAGTTCAGCCGAAGACTTGCTCATGACTTGAACTTGAAGTACGAAGACGCATCATTCAAGCCGGGGGGGGGGTATACTATGTCCGAGAAATTTCTCCGATAATATTTTTTGTTATTCTAGCGTTTGCAAGTCATAAAGTAGCAGTTGAAAATGTCACATTTGTTAACAGCTTTCTCTTATTATGTCTGATCACAGACTGCAATAAGGCCACTTACACAGGGCTAACCTTGGTTGTCCAGATAAATGCGTCCGAATATAAAAAAATGAAATCCTGCTGGAGCATGAAGATTTCATGTTTTTGAAGGAGTCTAGGGATTTACTCCACTTTGCAGTCGTAAACGATATCAAACTCATTTGCCGAAGAGAAACACTTATATTGCCAATTATGCCGGTATCTATGGGATGAATATAATTAATTATTTGTTTATTAGACATTTTACATTTAATGAGGTCTAACAATCATGGTTGATCACGAGGTCGGGGAAATTTTCATTTAGGAATGATTTCGATTTAATGTGAAGATGACCTTGACTCAAGGTCATTTAAGCTAGCTGCCTTAATCGCTCACATTGTTATCGTCACCGTGATGCAGTGAGCGAGAAACAATGAAATCGTTTGGTATCACAACATAGAGAACAATAAACTGATCTAAGAACTTTGGCCAGCTTAAAGTTTTGTGTTTAAGCCTTTCAGCTTTTTAAACCGAACAAAGCCACTATTTACGCGATACGGAACCATCAAACTTTCATGGAGGAAATCAGTCACATCCAAAAGGCGCCACTCAAGTCAGTTATATTCATATTAAAATTTTACGACCGAAATTGTTGTCTCTAATCATGATGCAGGTTATCACCGACAATTCATACACTGTTGTCCCGGTAGAGAGGAATAATATCAAGTGTCAGCAGATATGTAGCACGAGTTAATCGTGCTATAAAACAGGGAATAGAAAGATCTTGTCCAATGGTAGAAAGTACTGAACACCTTAAAGTGGTTGTGGTGACTGAGATGCTCGTTTCAAAAGAAAGCAGATAACATAAATAAACTACGGTGTCCCCCCAAATAATCGCGTGTTTCACCTTACCAAAATTTGGCAAACCTGTTATTCTGAGTAGAATGGTCTTGTTCCACACTGACCTAAACTGGTGAAAGCACACTTGGGTCCAGGATATTCTTCATGCAAAATCATACCAAAAATTCAAGTATTTGTTCCGTTGTGTTCTTCTGTACTGAGACGGAAAGTGCTCATTTAAAGTTTGTTGCTTGAGTTTCGACAAGACCTGTATATATGTGTATTTTGCACAAAACTCAGTACGGATCCTGTGCCACGGGAATCCTAACGAAAGACGAAAAACAGTGGGCGAGAAGGAGGAAACAAAAGGAAACAGTGTTTAAAGTTCACAGCATGATAGCTTCATTGTCCTCCCCTTGTACTTCATCAACTATTCATCCCAATTCACGATCCCTATGTGGGGTTGATGCTGCATAATTCACCGAGCCGAAGTATAGGGTTGACGTATAAAAACTTTGACCAAATGATATGACTCACAAAACAGAGGGACGATTTGAGAATCACGTAACCCACTGGGGACCGGAGACTGTTTGCTCAGCTATTGCACCCTTTGGATGAGGCAGGGCAGCTCAGGTGTCTAGTACGTTTCTCCGACACAAACGCCGATGAGCAGTGTCGTATGCTTCGCACGTCATCTGTGGTTATTTTGCAAGGTGACTTTTCGAAGGAACTCGTAGTCCATTTGCCAAAATAGTCTGGATGTAATGTTGAAGAAAATTCCGTTTCTTGCTTAGTCCCGCTCATCAGTAATGTGTGTTTAGCACACCTGTCCTTTCCTTGTCGGTTCACGATTAGGCTCTCTTAATCCCATCTCAATTGGCATTGTTGCTGAATGGAGAAATGCCCGTTTAGGTGATACAACGAGGACTCACTGTAAGGTTTTTTGTCGGTTGACTATTGATTGCTTCAGACAGAGCATACGTGTTCGTTGCTTTCGGGAAAATGTTTTGCCCAAATCCATGCATATACTACTTGCATTAAACAATAAAATGCACGGTAGGTATAACTGACAAACAAATAACGTCCAATGCGCAGAATTAATAGTGTCCGTGAGAATTTTTTTTACCAATTACTAATGCAGTTATGAGGTTAACAAAGATGCGTGAAATGCTACTTACAACCGCTACACCAGTGCGTTGGGTCTGAAAATCTCTCTCGAGCTAACCAACAAGGGTATGGAATAGAAAAGTCAATGGGAGACGCTGACGTGCGTAGAAAAATAGCAGTCTGCTCTGATTCAAAAACAATTTGAAAAGCTAACAGCTGAAGTATTTTAACACCATCTTAAATGTTGGAGAAAGATTTCAAATTAGCTACCATGGATGCTTGCTCGAAAAATTATCCTCGACTGACTGACGATAGACTTTTCACGAATCGTCATCCGCACAGGTGACGTTGGCCACGGGATCAGCTCCTTGACGGCTGAACAGGACCATATTGGGTTCGATTGCTGCTACCGCCGGTTACTTACTTCCCGGGCAGCTGAGAACTAACTGAATACATGGCACACTCGTCTCACGCTAAACAGTACTTTTATTAATAAAAACAGTGATAAAGTAGCGTCAGCATCACAGATCTTATATCCGTCACGACTACTGCTACCAATTTTTCCAGTTTTCACAAAGCTTATTCATCTGTTTAGTAATGTCATTACTAGTATTATTACTAATATATGGGTTTCGGAGTGCAGACAAACTAATGGAAATTACTTTGTGGATCTTTTACTGATTTCCCGTAGGGAGGTCGGTTTTGGGCACGGGGCTGATCACAGAGTGCATATCATGTAACATCAAACAACGCTATCTGGGACTAACAGATAAATGGCTTGAGTGAAATCATGCCTATAGAACGATTTGTGATTTGAGGTGTTGAACACGTCAGAATACAAGTTAGTCAAGAAAATTCTTCGTAAGACTAAGTATTTCAGACATTTCGGATCACGTATTACGGAACATCGTTTCCCCGTACAATCCAGACAATTTTCTGTTGGTCTATGCTAAACTGAATGGGTATTTTGATTGATCTGAGTACAGTACGAAATTGTTTGGCGAACTGGACACCAGCGTCCCTCCACCACGTCCTAGTGATGAGAAAACTAGCAATTTTAAGCTCCAAAAGGTTTCAGCCGATGTGTTTGTTCCATAAAAAGTGGCTTTGGAAATCGTTCATATCATTAGAGTATAAAACATAATCTATTTCACGAACAAAAGGAAATTGCCGTCCGGTTTAAATCAGGCCCTGTTTTTTGGTGTTTCATCAAAGCTGCATTTATAACATCCTAATGCGAATACTAATACTAAAGCTAGCACTGATGCCATTAACAGCATACTGCCATTGATACTACTACTACTACTACTACTACTACTACTACTACTACTACTACCATCACCGTTAAAATATGCACGGATCCAATACTTCCTCCAAGAAGGCTCCGTAAGTCCTGGTCGACAGTGTTGAAAGGTAAAAATAGAACTCATGAGTATAGGCCAAGCAAGCGTAAATAACAGTAAGTAGCATGTACAGTTGGTGTTGAAATCCAGTCTGCTAGACTACTGCTAACGCTACTGATATTATTATTATTATTATTAGGATTAGTAATGGTAGTAATGCTATTATTACCATTGCCTCTGCCACACCATTAATACTACAGCTACTACTACTAACTGTTTAAATCATTTAAATAAATAGGAAATGTAAGTGATAATGCTGCCAGAGTATAAGTATTACCGAATGCTTATCGTATTGCTTACTTATTCTGTTAACTGTAAGGGCAAAAGCATACCTGAATTCGTTCAGTTTTTCAAACATTAAACTGCACTGTTCGCGGAATTCTTCAGGTCGATATCAAAAAGTGTAAAAAACTACAGGAAGCTTCCATTTCCGTGTTTATTTTAATTAACTTCATCCGGACAGACTGATATCACGAGGAATACAATAGGAGATTCCCATATCGCTTTCTCCCTCTCTGTCTCTCTGCCCAATAATTCATCATGTGACCATTAAAAATTGTCCAACGCCCTTCGATCCATAGTACTAATCGAACAGGGTAGGAATGCAATTCAGAGGCCTAAGACGAAAAAGCGAAGAATCTGGCCGAAAGGTAGCACTGATTAGATCTGAGTAAACGAGAAGTGACTCGAATCGTAATATCTATCCAAATAGACGGAGAACACCACGCCACCGAAAATAACTTGGCCATTATACGGTGATAGGGCAAAAGAGAATGGCCATCGATTTTAATTAGTTAACAACCTCGTACTGCGTCCAACGTAATTTAGAATATCTTGATAATGCCTCGAAAAACGAAGAATTAGAAAGTGACTCTTTTCTCGGTGATTTTACGATATTTCTTGCTAGTGTTTTAATATTTATCTCAATGGAAAGTAAGCACACACTCGTATACTGGCCACATGTAACACAACTAGATTACTTTAAGTCTTAAATTTGCCAAATCAATGGTTTAGTTAATCGACCAATCCTGAACACGAAAGACTCACAGCTGAGCCCATAGATTCTACGATTCAGTAGATGCTTGTTATCTGTTCAATGCTTGCTAATTATTCGGTAGTAGTATGATCCTCATTTATAACACATACATACAACTTTCTAACTGACTAGGCAATTATTTTTGCCGTATAGTATAACTCTTTCTAAACACGCCAGTGAATTTGAAGAAAGTGATATAAAATTCATTTGCACTTTTGCATTCCATATGCGAACAGGCTACTCAGGCTGAAATTCTGGATGCAAAACTTTAGGGCATAAATTTGAGGTATTCCGAGAATTCGTTCCATATTTCCATGGTCTTATCCCACCACAGGCCGTTGTAAGTATTCCGGATTCAATCCAATTTTGGTAGTCTAATCGGGCCAAAGGTACCGTGCTCTATCCCAACACTTCAAAATCTTGAGACCTGACTGATTTTTATTGATTTTTTTCTGATTTGGTCCGTGATAAGCAAATCCTGTTTGAATTTCAGCTGTTCGAAAAGCCTAGAACTTGTCATCGACCAATCTACTACCGATTTCCCAACTACACGTGGTGCATAATGGACAATACATATGGCAGAAATACAACGGTTATCTTTCCAAACCACAAAATTCAATCTGAAAAGCACCCAGTTTTTATTTTGGATTCAATCCATTTATGAATTTCCTCTCGCCATACTATGTTATTCTTGGGTAATTTTGCTGGTCCCTTTTAAAGGGTTAGTTATGAGTGCTTCTACGAAACTTGGTAGCCCCTGTTGGCCTCTACACTCGCCCTGTTGATGTTGATTTCAGTGGATTTTTAATTAACCATTCGATGGATCAAAATTCCGTTAAAGGTTTTCCCTCCACGGCGTTCTGATCGTCGAATTTGACGCTCCGATCACTCTACTGATCCATGATTTGTTTCCGGATCCTTCTAGGAGCACTGCAAGTTTCTCTAATTTCTTGGACAACGGTTATCCTTTTCTCTTCTGGAAATTGCTAGTTCATCATCCGATACCAGGTCCAATGTTTACATTAGTTTCATTATCAAGTAATTGTTCATAAAAATGCGTAACTACTACGGTCAGTAGTGTTTTTCGCTTACGGATGGATGAAAGAAGAAACCCCCGGAAGCACACGATCGAATTTTGGGTGGTTACGTTTCGTTATTTATGCGTGCCCCGTACTCTTTGTCTATTCGTCATAATCCAAATGAGATTCCACTGCGAAACTGATAAGCGAGTTGGACAGCTGAGTACCGGGTACGCATACCAGATGAATGGCGAAATCCGCGAAACTGGTCGTGTGCCTCCGGCGAAAATTTCCTACTTTCGGAACTTATGACTTTCATCTGAAAGTTAGCCTTGCCTGAACGACGTAAAATCTCAGACTAATCACCATGTTATTCTCAAGTAAACTGTCCATCCATTCACGCGTATAATCATTCAAATACGATTCCAATGTTCAACTCTTGTAGTTGTATACATTTTAGTAGTAGGAGATTGAATGTTTTCATGAAATAACTCACCATGTGATATCATCGCTCCTACTACTAAAATGTATCAAGTAATCGAGCTCTGTAGGTCATATCCAAAGCCTTGGTCGTACTTAGGCTACCTGCAGAGAAGTCATCTATCAGTAGGGGTCGATCGCTGTGAGCTAACGGACAGTAACCGTGCAAATCAGTGACGGATAGGTGCAACATCATGTGGTGAAGTTCAACAAACCGTTCAGAGCCTGCTCGGTAGCGTAATGGCTAAGGCGTTCGACTCACAATCGTTCATCGTTGTTCGGGTTCGCGTCCCAGTTCGGGCGCGGTGGATATGCACTGCTGATGATTCCTAATAAGGTGGATGGAACAGCTTCCATGGTTTCTTTAGGGTACTTTGAGTGATGATATCACATGGTGATTTATTCCATGAAAACATTCAATCTCCTACTACTAATATGTATGTCATTAAACTCGTATCAAAATCAGCGGAATTAATTAGGCTAGTCTGCCCGTGAACATATAAGACGGAAATGTGGACTCGTGCAAAAGAATAGCAATTGGCCTTCGATCGCAGAAACAAAAAAAAACAGTTTATTGTAAAGTCCTTTACACTCGCGTACTCTGATCCAGTGTTGCCGCGACGCAAACTGTGTGACAGTAGTCAATATGGGGTAGGAGTTATTCTTTTACAAATTAGTTGATCGATAATTGATTGTCATGGTCGAAAGCTGAGCAGAAAAATACACAAATCTGAAAGGAGTTGTTAGCAGTCGTGTATGACCTTGAAAGATTCAAAGAATTTGCGCTCGGATCATTTGGCACACGTAAAACATGCAGACCGAGAATTGTCGTCCATGATGGAGAATAAATTATTAGATCCAGTATCGAGGAGACCAAATTCGATAGTAATGCGTTGTCGAAAGTACAATTACGAATCGCACTACAAATTTTCGTGGCTAATTAACTATTGCGAGTCACACTATCAATTTTCGAGAACGACCACTGGGGCGAGAAAGTGTATATTGATTTGACAGTAGCATAATACGAATTTTTGCAAATGTGGGATGCTATTGTCATCAGAAGCTGGAATGTACTTTAAACTACATGTCGAGCCAACGATAGAGGACGAATTGAGCTTCCGAGTGAGCGTTCATTCGCTTCTCAAGTATTTCAAAAAAACAACGGTTGTGAGCCTGTTGCATCAATCACATACAGGTATCCATGGCTGTATCAGTCAGTTTAGACAGACATACACCTGGCCGAGTATGACATGGCAGGTTAAACAGATGCAGGCGAAATACGTCACATACATACGATTTGATCAAGGAAGGGACACAATGTTTGATGAATATCAAACCAATACCCGATTAACGTTGGCAAATTGGGGCTCTGGATATATCATGCCATGAAAATGACGGCTGTTTGATGACTGTGGACGACTATAGTGATTTCTTAGAAATCGATCCTCTGGGGATGGAAACGACGTCTAAGATTTTCAATAAACCATCAGATAACTGTGAGCAACATTGCATTTTATTCGAAATGCCTTTCGATGGTGGCCTGTGGTTCCAAAGAATCGAATTCCAGAAATTCTCAGATACCCGGTGCTTCGCACATCACAACTCCACTGGCATAACACGGAGTGCATTAGAAAAAAAACAAGGAAATATTTTTAAAGAAAAATGCTAAACCGAAGATGGTTATCCATTCGACTTTTCTTGAATTTCGTGAATGCACCGTCGGCGGGTACCGCAATAGGCCCAGCGAGACATCTGTTTGAAAGATAAAAGAAAAATATCCGGTCTGAATGTGCCGGACTATTGGTCACAAATATCCATTAAATTAAAAACTGAAAAAAGTATGGGAAAGCAAAATCCATTTGGCAATCGGGGGCAGTTAATTTATTCGATCACTAAAGTCAGATTAGATAGATCATACAAATGCAAATACCGACAAAAGACAATTAGCCACTATCTAGAATTCTAATTGGGCAAGTCTGTCCGACGGCAATCACGTAGGGAAGGCTCACAGAGCAGGAAACATGTATTAGGTACGATTTTGTTCGACTGCGACTATAACGTTTTTCAATTGATTCACACAGGGCTTTTGTTTGACACATTTCAACCGGACTATTTGATTGGTGCACCGGAATTCATGGACCTCGGAATGTTTAGCTCCGATCGAAATTTCCTTGCTTCTCATTGTAGCAACACACTTATTGGATTTTTTGAATAATAGAAATCCCAAATCTTGCCTCAACCACGATTTGGTTATCGATCGTTGCGCGAGAACGAATCATGGGTGAAAACAGTGATCACTAACTGCGACAGATTGATTCCTTACCTCGAAAAAGCGCAATCAGCAGGGCCTAAGACTGGTAATGGTAGAGTGAATTAGGATTCTGTCAATTAAAAATTGCTAGTGCTTCGGATTCCAGATGAGCAGGGTACCTAGATGTTAGACAGAAATTCGCCGTGGCCCAAATCGTCATCACACCTGACTTACTAAGACTTGATATGGTTCCATAACTGTTCCAAGGTTCATGGCAGTGACTGTCATCGTCTCTACTCGCTAATGGGCCGAACAGAGTAGGAACTACACCATTCTTGCTGCACTCATTGAGGAAACCTGTAATAACAAAGTATTCATCCTTCCCTCAATGTAATGTGGTGACTGGACCAGTTGAGGTCAGACTGACCAATCAACATTTGCAATCTAGATTTACAATGAGACCATTCTGATCAGGCACGACTGGCAGCCGAAATACGAAAATGACGAATCACTAGAAGATACGGGAAACCGCTGAAGCCCGTGGTATTTATACGGGCTCTGATGGACACTTGCTGTAAGCTCAAGCGATTTTGATTACTAAATAAGAGTCTATGTCGATTTGACCTTGTGGTTCTCATTAGAATTGGTCCCAACAAACAATGACGAAGTAAAGGTAGATTCCATTTCCATACACAACTGAGGAAAGAAGCATAGTTACTAGTCAATGATAAGAACTCTAATTACACATTTTAACTTCCTAATTCAATTTTCGATCGATAGAACTAGCCGACTTTATCACGCAACGGTGTGTGCAAAGTATTTATGCTTCACAATGCCTCTTTCGGAAAACTGATATTCTAGGAAGAAAATGAAACAGATGCATGTTTAAACGAGGCTCATCTGGATGTACAAGGATTACATACTACGAACATAATCACGTAGGTGGAAGTTAGATTATGTCCGTTAAATCCAAACATAATTTGCAAAGCACTTTACATTTACCTAACAGAACAGGAAAAGTAGTGTAGTATAGGGATTTTGATATTTTTGTAGACTAAGGTACATAATTGCGCAGCAATCCAGAACGGTTTCCCATAGAGTGTAATTTGAGACGGCACGTAGGTCAGCACAGTCACGTGTCCTGACCCTATTTAGCTAATCTAGCCGCGAGCTACTCTGTTGGATGCGAATCGGACTGACAAGCAGACGATTCCTTATTCTGTTTAAACGCTCATGCCTCCTTTTCAAGAATTTGTATTGACTATTCGTTTGCAGTAGTTCGGTATATTTTGCGAGCCAGTGAGCACAATTCAATGCAGTGTCCCAATGCACAACTTTTCTTATGACATGTTTCACGTATGAGTGTTTTGGAAGGAGCATCCTTACTATGAGGGGAACCAGCAACGATAACTCGGAAAACTGCATTAATATAAAGCCACACAAGGTCTCCTTAGGTCAGATTTGGTAGCGAGCCAAGCGTCATCAGTTCCATCGTTCAGCGTTAAACAGCAGGGTGAGCTCCGTTGAACGCGGCCTTTTCCCCAGAGTTTCATGTTTCCATAAAAAGAGTGAAAATCCAATGGGAACAGGGAGTGGACCTAGACTGGTGGGAAAAGACAAGACGCCGCTGCAGCCAACAAACGAAACACAGTCCAAATGTACAAACGCACGTGTTTTTAATCATTTTGATTCGATAGATAATGACAGCACGATCGCTACTGTTCACGGTTCACTGCCATATCTTTCACTGTCTCCAGCCCGCTGGTTCACAGGTCTTTCGGATGCCAACCACGAAGGTACGAGACAACCAGTTTCACTAAATTCGCTGTGTATTTTCTCATTTCACGTTGTCGCGTCATCTACTGACCTCCACATGACTTATCCTCGCACTCCGTAAGAGGAGACAAAAATAGGGCACGGTATGGTAGACGAGTGTTCGTCATACGCAACACGTGACCCAACCAGCGTAGTCCACTAAGTTTCATACGCTGAAACAAGCGATTCTCAGAAGTGGCACCCAATACCAGCTTCCTAACCTCTGTATTACTCACCCGGTCACTCCAACCAATCCTAGTCATACCACGTAGACATCGGTGGTCAAAAACCTCCAATCGACGAACATCGCCCACACGCATACCCCACGTCTTGCAACCATACGGCAGAATTAAGCGCAATGCAACATAGTACACACTCTCTTTCAATATTAGTGAAACATCAACCCGACGCCACAAAAGTTTCCGACTATAGTAAGCCGCTAAAGCCCCCGGGTACACATGCTCACCTCTATTATCGTGCCATCATCGATCGACAAGCTACTACCAAGGTGAGTGAAACATTCGTTAGTTCCTCTCAATCGACTATCAATTTCGGACCTACTGTCGAAGGTGTAATGCACCTACCGAGCTGTGATACAGACCTCGAGAGACTGTCCAGTGCATATTGTGCGTGGTTAGCGGATTCGAACAGACACACAATGTCATATGCGTAATGCAGGTCACTTAGCTACTCTCTTTTTGCCAATTCGACCCCAATATCCTGGAGACCCCATAAAGCATCTTCCATCACCTCGTCCATGACGAAGTTGGACAAGAATGGAGAGATGGGACACCCTTGTCGAACGTCACCAGTCGTTTCGAATGGACGTGACAGTTCACCGTATACCCTAACGCGACCATAGGTATGCGAGTACAATGCTCGCAACAGGTTCACGAACTTCGTTGGCATACCCTTCCGGTGGAGGGCACTGAGCAGTGCTGGCCGATCCACGGAGTTGAGAAAGACTACGACCGTAGGGCAGCGATGCATGTGGCGCGTTTTGAGTATCTACCGGAGAGTGAATACCTGGTCGATGCAACCTCGACCTGGCCGAAATCCTGTCTGTTGTTCGCGGATATTACTCTCGCGAATCGGTGTCAAACGGCGCAGCAATATCGAAGCTAACGCCTTAGTAACTATCGGAATTAAACTAATCCCACGGTAATTGCTGTGATCATTTCGTGTGCCCTTCTTGAAGATGGATACAAACGGTGACTCACCCCACGATAACGAAATACTTTTCTCGTTCCAAATATCTCGAGGCAAGGAGGTAAGTGCTTTTGTGAAGGCTTCTGATACATCGCGTTGACCCACGGCTTGAGGTGCTTCGTCTCCTGAAGTGCGAAGAAAATATCTTGATGAGACATTTGGCGCAGTTAGTTGAATTACTCTACTCTACTCGAATCCTGAATTCGTGCTTCACTCACGCAGCAGACATCAATCGAAAGTGAGTCCACTGTCAGAGCCAAACACGCCTGTTGGCCAGCCTGCATTAAAGTGCGCACATTGAAGGAACCGAGATTCAGAGGCTGACGAGGCTTGAGAAAATGTGAGCTAACAGACTGAAAACTACCTACTACACTACTTGACAATAAACCGTTGGGAGTATCGGGCGTGCTATCAATGGAGACACTATGGGTAGACAGAAGGGGCAAACAGATTGGGTTGGAGACAGAAGAGACAGGTTGAATAAAAGAGAGGGAACTCTGAGCATTAGCCTGCGTATCCTTACCCACCCAATTTGATACAATGGGTAGCGCGGTCCCGAATATCCTGTGCAACGATCGACGGAATATGGTATTATTTACGGACATGTAACTCATCGGGAATGACTAATGGGTTCAGCTGGATAGTTCAGCCGCTAAACAGAAAAGTGACGGACGAAACAGCCGTTATTCTTAGCCGGTCACTCATGGATGTGGTCACCGAACCTGGCATTGCTTAAATTTGGCGATCGGATGCGAACCGGTGTTTCCAACTTGATATGGTCTCAGCCAGCCAGCCAGCCAGCCAGCCAGGTGACATCGAATTGCGAGATGCCACCAAAATGACGGGCGAATGTGGGTCTCGAACCAGACAGACAGACACATAATCCACTTGACCATTGACTAAATAACAACGGCATCCCCATTGTGGTAAGCACGAAATTTGTCGGCCGATTCCTCTCCGGAATCGCTAATCGTGCTTTCATACACTTCTCGAGCGAATCAAACTGAACAACCAATCACAAAAGAGGACCTGACTGAACTAGACGAAACATCACTGAATTCAGAAAAGCAGCCAACGGAAACACGGCTCTCCAACCATTCTCATAATCTGATCGCGCAATATAAGTTTTCACAATAATCGTTGACAGAACTTTCTCACTGAATCTTCTGTTTAACGTAGAAAACCACCATATTTCATTGTTTCATGCAAATAAAGTTTACGAATCGTGAGAGTTCTCGAAGTTTCGGTGCCAATTATTTATGCAATACTTTGTTTCCATGACACGCGGATAAGTCCATTGGATGCATCTGTTGTTCCTTATAGGACTCTAGCCTTGTTTGTCCATCCCACACCAAGTCACACAGATGTCAACTGACAATCATAAAATGATAGCTGATGAGGCCCGATGATGCGCGTTACCGATGAGTATACGGCTAATTACCCTTCGTGTACACGAATCCCTCAATTCTTTGGCAAATTGCCTTCGGCGTTCAACCTACTTCAGACCAAGATCCGCATCGGAAGACGGTGATCTGTGAATCTGCAGTCACGTGATCCGAATCAAAAGAGGACAGAGATAATGATAATCATTCCGGACTCAGAAAGAATTTCGCCATCTAAGGTGTAATAACAGAGACAAGGAATAGTAGATTTAATACTAATACATTTATGGTCCAGTGTATTCGATCAATCTTGTGTTGATGTCACTTACGCTGCATTTATCAAAAGTTTCTTATGTAAGGGAGAATTTCCAATCTATTTTCGATATATGAAACACCATCTGTCATGTGATAGTTAGTCGGTTAACCTATTTGTTACAATCGATGTGACTGACAGTTCGGCAGAACAATTTACTAGACGAATCATCCGGGAAACCATGTTCGATCTATCGTTATCACGTTTCAGTTGGAAGAAATGCATTATACAAAACAATTACAAGATTTTTCGTAATAGACTAGCAGACAATGAAAGATTGTCAAATAATCGGACATTATCAACACGGGTAGAATTCGGACCTGAGATATTCAGTTCTGTATATCACGATGGGTGCGTCAAAGGTGGGGCTCAGAGCAAAGATGCATGGCACCAGGTTCGTCTGTGAGTTGTGTGTAAAGGAACGACCACCATTTGGGGGTTAGTGGTGGATAAAATGGGTTCAGAATCACTGAATAAACACCAATGTTGAGGGAATGATGTCATTTTGTCTGGTAAGCTTTCTATCTCAAACATACCATAAGGTCCCTGGTAGCATCGATTTGGCCAATATGGCCTCTAGCTACATAAGTCCCGATCCGGTGCTCCACTGGCCCGACATAGGCTTCCAGAAAAGACTCATGAGCCGATCAATCAACCATCAGCTAGTCTAAAACAAATCTTTTGCTTTGCACATCGTGCTTTCATGCTCAAAGGCTAGAGGTACATTGTAAGGTTAAAGGGCCTAGTATGGATCGAGTATGAATTGAACAATAGATAAATAGACAGACGACCCATAAATGACGGCGAACAAGAGCTGCTTTGTGTGGCAAAGCAGCTCTTTCAGAATTGCTTTTGCTTTTTCGTTTTTGCTTTTTCGTCATGGTCCCCACGGTACGAAATTAGCATATCGACCAGTGTGAAAATTGGCACACTGTTCGATGAGCCCAAATCTATGTTACCAATGTATGGATGATGCAACCGTGAAGAATGAAAACGTATGTGTATATAATTATTTCATCCACAGATCTAACGCTTACAATTGATTGTGCACTTGATGATGTAGTTGTACGTTAAGTGTCAGTAGACGAGTGACGAGCAGGTATATAATCAGGACATTTTCCCTGCCGGGGCAATGTGAACTGACTCGACGCGATCAAAATGAGAAGAGCAATGATTTAGTACTCGGATGATAGTTCCACTTAAGGTATACAAATTTTCAATACTAATACAAAACGACTCAAGTAATAAGTTATGCGTGCATGTGTGCGTCTCGCTGGATCGCGCACATATCACATGATCTATCATTGATTAATAAATGGTTACACGTGCCCCAAAATACATGAATGGGCAGGATGCCTAATTTTCCGACGAACAAGCTGGAATAATTTTTTATATGCAAACCTCGTGACAATCAGTTCAAAGTCAGGGAGGAAATGCGTTTTTTCGGCATATTGATTGTAGATATTTCGCCAACGTGGTCTTACTGATACTTAATCGTGACTTCTTCGTTTTTTTTTTATCTGTGCACTATAATACAGTTTTTATGTCCATTTTTCTATTTAGAATACAAATCGTCCAAAAAAGTATAATTATTGATCATCAAAGCCAGTGTTTCGGTGTAATCTGTTCGTCTCAAACAGGTACGCGTCGGGGAGTGATTAGATCACTAAAAACCTGTGATCAAAATGATTGATCATCATTATTCGCAATACTTTCACGGCACTTGCCGGACATGATTTACGTTGTAAAAGGCTAGATAATGGTGCCTTTTTATGGTAGACTGAGACAAAAATGTCTCGTTTGCTAAATCACTACTTTCGTCACCAACCACATGCAAGTTCGGTTTGTTATAACGCTCAATTGCTCCAATATATACTGACCATGTTTGTATTGGATGGGCATATGCTATTTGACTTACTTTCCTTGTATTTTGTTACCCAATTAATCTGCTATTGAACAAAGACACGAGTGGAATAACGAAACGTGAAAAAGCACATAGCAGGGCTACCCGAAAAGGAAGGATTTGGAATGTCGAATGACGTAAGGAGTGTCGGGAAAAGTCGATACGCCATGTATTGGGTTTTTATTGTGGATGATATAATGCTAATAGCACAGCGTTGGAGTGACCATTCAGAAATTCCTGTTCTCATTGGGAAAAGAAGAACTGATTGGGATAGTTAAAGTGAGTGTCTGGTACAATTATTCGGATGCTGGTTGTGGTCACAGAAAAATGAAATGAAACGGAATTTGTGTTTACCATTCAGCTTGCAACCAATCCTATCAGATTTGTTCGTAGATCAATCAAATATGGGTAAGCTTCATGGAGAACCCAACCGGTGACAAATGTTCACTCTGGCAGTGGAATAATGGAACAAATGGGAAATAGTTTGCGAACAGCCAGGTCAGTTTTCATCTAGCGAGCTTCTTAGCCCGAAGTTACGCTTGACTGGAGGCCGGTAACAAATCATTTTTTGTGCTTTAAAAACTTTTATTTCGTCCAAGTCCTTAGAATTACCGATCCTCGGGCTTGCCATGCCTTGTAAAATCTCTAGGGTCTGTTTTAATATTAGACGTCGTTCAAATATCCCCGTGATCAACACTCAACTTGCCCGAATTTCGTGGCCATTTAAGGAGTTGCAATTATTCTCGCCTTGTGTTCATTATGGACTCTCAGTTGACGTGATTAAAGCACTACGGGGTAGGCGGTCAAGGTGCTTGAACTTTTGCGTCTTGATATAATGTCAAATGGACGCCGTTGAACTCCAGCATCTTCTGTGACGTGCTCAGTCCGGAAATCACTTAGCCTAGTAATCATCACAAAACGTATCAGTGATCAGCTGACCGGAATAATTACGTTGATTAGCCCACACACTGTACGCATCTAGATCAGATCAAGATCGCGTGCCTCTGCTATTCCGTTCTGTTCATCCAACTGTACAGCCTAATGTCCAGTCGTATTTGTATTTTAATTACAAGCAGTAAGTAGTGAACAGTCTTGTCGCAGGATCCTGGACGAACATGAGTTGACTGGACGATAAGTGATTGTGCTTAATCGTGCTTGCGTTTATGTTTGCCTGCTTGTGTCGTGGTAGGCAATGACATTCAACGAGGTCGAGTAGATTCAATCAACCATAAGACTGAGGAGAAAAAGAAAATCCGCTGATTGGAATGCGGAGTTACGGTGCTACCTTAACTGCAGCTACTCAATACAGACTGGGAAAAATTTGTCTAAATCGATCCGATTGGGTACAAGAAGACTCGAAGTCAACCAAAACCGATCAGAAGCCGAGCCAATAAAAAGATATTTGCGTTGACTCTACCAACAAGTTACGTGAAACTGTCCGACACACAACCAGCCAATTAGAACCGTGGTGAATAGTACCAACATGCCCCAGGGTTAATTGGCTTGACGATATTCCACCAATGAGAATTCTTGGTAGCTTAAGCATATGATTTGCAAATGAACCCTAAAGTGTTTCTCAGATGTTGCTGTCTTTTCGTTGTTTTCATTTGCGTAGCTTCGGTCAGAGTCATTCCAGTGGGTATTGACAACCAGTATTCTTGCTTAAATGTCATCGGTCAAATTCATTGACATCATTCAGGGGACTAATATCACGCTAATTCAATCAACTTGACCGACATTTAAGGCCATTCATATTTTATGCACTATTCATTATGATCAGTTCACTTTATAATGAATATGATTTGTCAATAAGAATTGCTTATACAAACACAAAACTAGATAAGAACTGAAAATATAAGGGATCTCAGATATCAAGTTTTGCTTTTCTCGATAGTATCTACTAAACCTCGATGAGGTTTGATCTTTACCACGACATGTACCCGCGTATGCAAACACAGAGTTACGCAGTCAGTTTTTTTTCAGTCAGCTTCGGTCTGTCCAAGATCTTGTATACTATAATGGAGTAGTGTACTCCTCACGTTCAAGCACTATTTGTGAGATGTAGCACAGTAAAAACATGATACTTTGACTGTTGCACTAATTGGACTGATTTTCGTTTATTCGCGTTCATCTGCTCCTCTGTCGCCCAATTACGAAATGTTATAATCCCAGAGTATGAGGAAGAGTTTCTTCTTGTTCGGTCACCAAGTTGATCTCGTGTATGGCGTGTGCAGAAGAGGATGAATGTACAAAGTTTGTCCCTGAATGTTTATCCTCATGGATAAAAGATCTAGTGGAGTAAAGTTGATCACAGCTTGCCAATATCTGATTGGTTGTCAGAGTGACATGAAAGATAGACAGCAAGTAATTGCACACTGATCCGAGTCCAAAATGTCACGTGACGACCGGCACCACGATGTACCAGTGTGCGAGTATGCGGATCTTCCGTTGGTTACCTACAGGTCGAAAGAATGGGGAGTGTTAGCTTACGATCACGTACGGTCATGAAGATTTTCAACTCGCTAGTATCGAAATAGTTGGAAAATAGTTCATATCAGCTTAGTCACATTTCCTTGTTGCTCACCGTTTTGGTTATTTGAACAAAATAGTTCCTCATCTTTTCCACAAGGTTTCTCAAATGCATGACGCGGACTGCAGCTTAGTGATAACTTTCCGTCCTACCATGTTCGTTCAGCAATTTTTGTTTCTATGACCAGTAAATAACCTTACACGCGAGAAGTACTAGATGCAATTTCCGCTCTTATTAGAGTCCATCAGTGGTGCATATCCAACATCGGAGGTAGGAGTTGAATGAATACTTTTCAGAGAGTAACGGTCGATGTTTTGCCACTGCAAAACCAGTTCCCGTCAAGGCTTTTGAGTTGGACGTCGACCAAGTTCAAACCCCGGGTGCCATGGAGAGTTTGTAAAACTGATAGGCTCTAATGGGACCGGAACTCGAGTCTGGAATTTCCCGAGTCAAATGCTGATCAGATAATTTAAAGTCTATGAAGGAAAGAATTATTCTGAAGGACAATCAGTTGAACAGAAATGTCCGTTTCCAAATCAATTTCAGAAAAGTTATAGAGGAACAATGCATACCAGGTCAAAATTGTGAATTACCTAACCAAAACTGCTAGAGACAGAATAACAAAATTTACTGAAATACAACAACGTTTCACTTGTATTTTGTCAAGAGTATCTTTTGCGTCCAGCATAAATAAACAGTAACATCAAACCCAAATACTACTCACAAGTAGACGTGAGTCGTTATTATCAGTAAATCAGCTTTGACCGAGTTACACTGAACGAGTTCTGAAATTCCTGCTCTGAATTTAAGCCACGTAATAAACACCTTGATTTGGTGGGGTCACTTTTAACACAAAATACCAGGTTCGGAATAGGCTTGTCTTAGCAGTGTACTTATTATTCGTTTGCAATTGTTATGAATCAAATTAGGATTCACTGAATTGATGCAGTCTTGGTTTCGGAGCTTCAGTTACCGAGAGAAGTGAAATTAAAGAGGTCATTAGTTGTGCAAACATCATGCACTTGATAGATACGTGGACAAAACCTTCCTGTCAGCCTTGCTCACATACACGTAGTCATTGAAATCGATTAGCGCAAATCATAGTTCCTAATCATGAAAGGCCCAACCACCAGTCAGTTAATTCATTAATCATTGCCAATCGTCCAGTTAACTATTTAAGATGAACAATTGTTCACCGTTCTTGTGTATAGTGGCCTTTTAGTTCTACCTTCGCGCGTAAAATTCGAATCCGGAACCCCGATCACTTGGTCACTTCCCAGTATTCCATTAGACGCATGCCAAATTCCGAAAATGATGTACGCATGAACCCAAGAATTTTCTCCCTCCATAAGTTTTGCGAGTGCTCTGTTCCGTTCTGATCTCTTTCCCTCTCTCTCTCCCACACACACACACACACACACACACACACTATCGCCCTCGCTGATCGTACCCCCCCCCGGTTCAAAGGCGATGCAAATCGTGGCGAAAAGAAGCACTAATCATTAGATATTTTGAGAATGTCAATAAAATATACAACAAATTCCTTATTTGTCTGCCAGTGGTGATGAGAGCAGCCCCGAATACATTTTAGTTACTGCTTATCAGTCCGTCGACGAATGTAACTGATACTATACTCGAAACTGTCGTTAGAGCATTTTGCGATTGCAAAAGATCTCTCGAATATCTTCCAGCAATAATATTTTCTTTCCCAATCGAGGAACTTATACGAGTACGGGAGAAATCATGTGCTATCATTTCGAATATAGACTTGGTTGATTGTTTGATGCAGTGATTACTACAAGCAAGTTCTCCTCTTTTGAAACTCTCTTTCTATCATCCACCCCTGT
This sequence comes from Fasciolopsis buskii, assembly GCA_008360955.1. Taxonomy (NCBI): domain Eukaryota; kingdom Metazoa; phylum Platyhelminthes; class Trematoda; order Plagiorchiida; family Fasciolidae; genus Fasciolopsis; species Fasciolopsis buskii. The sequence goes on along the minus strand of LUCM01000831.1, from coordinate 347,617 downwards.
CGGAGATTAGTAACGTTTGTTTTGATAAGATTCAAGGGATACATCTATTCAACTTTTGCCTCTACACCTTCTGTATTTGGACCATGGAGCAGGTGAATATTTTTACACCACACTGTCCATTTTCGCGGTAGATGTATCTTCCCCCAATTGGATTGTTTTAGAACTGCGAAGAAGTGCTCAATTTTGCGGTCTTCGATTGCTCTTGATCTAAAATTAAACAGATGAACATGACGTAAATTGAATGTTAGTGCTTTTATTTAGACAATACATAGTGTCTGAACATCGGCGCGAAATGGTGGCATCTGATAAAGTTCCGCCAACTGGACTACATCGATCCGATCATGTGATGCTGAAAATAATCCTTTGAAATCACATGACGAATGCGATTTATCTAACCGGAACTGTATAAGACGACCTACGAGATTGAGGCTCAGCCGCAGAGGAGGGGGTATAATTTTTGAATTGGATGCCTTATGAATAATAATGATGAGTTAAGACGATTAAAGCTGAGAAAAAAATGATTAAGGCAATTTTATTCTGTCATGTTTTCACCAAAGTAGACAAAGAGGTTGATCAGCAGTTCGCACCAACCTTAAGCGGCTTTTGTTCTTCGTTCAGTAGCCTCACGTTGCTTTTAGCAGCCTTGGCTTGTACTGGAATAAATGCACACTTTCGAACACTCCATACATGTATGTAATATAGTCATGTGACCTCATAACTCAGTATGAATTTTACACATAGTTACGGTCTTTATCAGCTAACTCATCCTGTCATATCATCGTTCAGTTCTCCATTAAGAAACCATGAAAGCACTGTACAGCTGTTTCATTCAGCTTGTTAGGAATCATCAACAGTGTACATCCACCGTGCCCCAACTGGGACGTGAACCTGGGACGAACGGTTTTGAGTCGAACGCCTTAGTTATTACGCCACCGGACAGGCTTTGAACGGTTTGTTGAACTTCACCACATGATAATGTTACATCTATCCGTCACTGATTTGCATAGCCACTGGCCGTAAGCGCACACCAATAGGCCCATACTGATAGAAGACTTCTCTGCGTCCCAGTTCGGGAGCGGTGGATATGCACTGCTGATGATTCCTAACAAGGATGAGACAGCTGTACAGTGCTTCTATTGTTTTTCAGTGGTGAGTTGAGCGATGATATCACATGGAGAAAACATTCTATCTCCTACTACTAACACATACCGAGTTACGGTTTTGTCTAAGAAATGTACTTTTAGTTCAAACCAGGACATGACAGTTATGAACATCTGGATTTCACTCAGTGATGACCGGCGGCTACTGGCCGATGAAAGGCAGCTACTGAAATACGGAAGAATCCTGCGGTAATTATTCATTATCCAGTATAAATGTACGGAATACGATACAATAAAGTATGATGCTATGCGATAAAATACCGTGCGCAATTTGTGCTTGGTCCGGTGAGAACCTTGGGACAGAAGGTCATGCATGTAGTTGACAATTGTTTGGTATTAAGCACATTGTATGCAGTGTGAAAAGATAGAAAAATGCACCGTATCCGTTGCCGCTTTTGTTTCAGCCGCGCTTATCGTACTTGGTTATCAAAGCCTCAGAAGAATTGACTGTGGCGACAGGGAAAACGAAAATTTAAGGTCTTTGTGATCGAGTGAGTTAAGAGCCTGGGGGAAGCATTTAAGATTGCCAAATACAAGTGGACTGAACAATACAAGACTGCTTTACGAAAAGCAAGAAAGGAATTGTTTAGGCTATAAGAGCTGCACTGACTGATAAGTGAGCGCGGAGCGGTTATCCCTCTGTAAAATGTGATAGTTAGGTCACATTTCAAATATCGCATACATGCATTGTTACCATTTCTTAACGGGGATATGGCTTGGCTTATGATTGCCTAATGCTCAGTCGTTCAAATGATCATTAGATGGAACAATACAGCTGAGGTGTAAAGGTTCGGAGATTTAATGGAAGAAGGCAGGTTCATGGATGACATGGCTGGAAAATACAAAATATTCCAGGGTTTAATAAGTGTAAATGCGGACGACACGTTCAAGAAAATTGGATTGAGAATCGACGATGCGAAATTATGGCGTCCATGATCTCCGTTAAATGTACGTGAAAACTTCTTCTGTGCTAAAGGAGAGAATGGGAAGTGGAGCGAACTATCGATGAAACTCTTAAGCCTGGAAGATTCGGACGCAAGTACAATCGTGCTGGATAAAGAAAAGTATGAAAAACTGTTAGCGTTTACCATTTAGTAGTCAGGCTGTTGCCTCACAGGCCAGAAGAGGTCTCCACTACATTCCAAGCGAAAGTGAGACTTCTGGAGCAAACCAAACAGAGACTGGAAATGCGAACTGCATCTTGAGAATGCTATCACGAGGAGCCTGGTCGCTTGAATGCCCCATGTGATTGGTGGTGTCTTGAATCAAGTGAAATGAACTCAACAGCCCAATCGGTAACTTTGTCTTCATTATCGATTGCTCATAGTGTACCGTTCCTGTCGGAGATATGAATTTCACGTTACAATTCGTGTGATGCACTTTACACAAACACAGGCGGGCATCAGTTGTTGGTGTTTTGGTTATTCGAATCGAATTCGTTGTTTATTTGTTCTGAGGCCTGTCAGGACACACCTTTAGCGGTCACAACCCGGTAGCATTTTAGTACTATCAGTCGGCTGGCGCAGCCGGGTGTAACTGGGAGATGGACCCGCGAGTTATTTTGCTGGGTAACTATACCACTATGTTCAGTCGAGAAGTTGGTAATATTTCCATAAAATGAACACGTTCGATATATTTTGATTGTCATGTATATAAAGCTGACGGTGTCAATAGGGCGGTCTAAAGTAAAGCATTATGAACTATCACGTGGTTCGTATAACTACAAACCCGTAAATTTCATATCAAATACGAGAACAGGAAATTTTTCAGGCTATGTTGACCAAAAGATGGCAGCAACTGGTAGCCCACCGGGGAGAAAAATGGATTAGTCTTTGCTGCCCCAAGGTGTGTAGAAAACGAAGTACCGAATGATGTAATCCATACATCCGATTGTCTATTCTCGAGGGTTGGAGAAGTACACCTCAGTCCTGTAACAAATGTTCTGAGACAGGCAAACACGGGGTATACAATCCAAAGTTACGTTCCGATTAATAAACAAAGCATTTGTCACAGATTCATGATCATACCAATGAAAAATAGAGCTTGTAATTGGATAGAAAGTTTATTTGTGGAAGAAATTCCATGCTAATTCCATTATATGGGTGACTGAAATTTTTTCCCGTTACACTGAGTCGTTTTAAGGTTGACCATCCAAACCGTATGGGATGACGTATTACAATCCACACGGAAGTGGGAAGAGATCAACCTCGGTTTGTGGCGTCAACACTCCCAAAGTCCACGTGCACAGAGAACGGGAGAGAGAGAGAGAGTGAGAGAGAGAGAGAGAGAGAGTGAGTGAGTGAACGAGTGAGTGCGCGAGGAGGAGATAGAGAGCCAGCTATCCCACCACCATCAGCTCCTCGCCGGTTTACCCTCGGACCGCCTGGAAGCCAAAGCATTAGGCACTGAATAATTCACATCCGGTCGACTGTAGACAAATCTGTCGGTCGGAATGAATTGTCAGTGAAAACTGTGGTATTTGGACTTGGAATAAGTGTACGGAATTTAATCGGTCCTACTAGCCAACCTAGGCAAATTACCAACAGGCAGTAGACTGGATCCGACCGAAACTAAACAAACAAAGACAACGAGATCCCAAAGGCTGAGAAACAAGTTCAAATTGTGTTGGCAACTCATGCGTTCGTTTACCGAATTCGAGATGTTCTGATTGTTTTGAATTTCACTATCACCTGTTCCTATGATTCACAATGGCCGATTGTCCAGGCCAGGTTAGCTTGAAGCTGTACCGGAATGTGTCACGTGATGTGCACGTAGTCACTCTGACAACGGGAATTTAGAAAAGAAATGTTGACCTATTTATTTGTATCGACTTGGATTTAGTGGTTTGGATATCGGAAAACTATGGCAGGCCTTGGAACCGACCTATTTCGGGCGATAGATCATGGTGTTACGATGTCAGACGGCTTCTCCTGAGTGTTACGTTGAAAACATTACGGTCTCGATGAGCCTCGTTATTCGGAGCTATCCCAGGGCAAAATGTGCTACATTCAGTTTGATCGACAAACTCATCTGATGAACGGTACCGTGCTTGTCAGCGTTAATCAACGCTAAGGTTAATTCGTTTATATGAAATAATTCACCATGTGATATGATCGCTCAACTGACCATTAAGAGACCATGGAAGCGTCAGGCGTGTGCATGGAAGCTGTTCGTCGAAGAGTCCACAGAAGAACGACAACTGTGATTCGTTGATAATTGTTTGTCAGTTGCGCTGAGCCAACCTTAGGAACGACGGCAGAATGCCTCAGAATATACATATGTATATATGTAAGCAGTGAGTAGTCTCTGCATGCGTGAACGAAATTTGCCCGGGTGAATATATATGGTCCGCATTTGTGCATCCTAGTGTTTAATTTGAACGATTTAAGATTTTCGTTCTCCCTTGTTCGTACAGCTGTTTCATCCCGGTTAGGAATCGTTTAGTCGTTTCAAAATTGACTGATCTTCTTGGATTTCTGTTTTCCTCTTTTGGGAAGCAAATTGTTCGGCTATGAAATGCGGGAACACTTGTGACCAGTCCCGAAAAATCCACGAAAATTGTACCAAAAATATAAATAACTTTTTGTTTACTTCTAGACGTTATTGACTGATTGCATAAAGGATACGTGTTTGGTACAATTTATTCGTCCAATATTGTTTAGTTCAAAACTTTTGATATGAATTCACAAAAGACATGTAAACTTAGAATAGAAGTTCATATCCGTTCACCACCCTCGACAAAGCAATACCAAAAGATTTCATTGGTCACGAGTGATGTAGCAAACCTGAATCATTTGGACACAAGAAAAACTTTGGTGCAAATCAGGATCCCGTCTAAAAGACGATTTTCTTCTGCATGTTCAACAATGCTAAGTAAATTTCAGTTAACCTAAAAACATTCCGGTTATCAAATGAGAAATTTCAACCTTCCAATCAAGCATATATGAAATCTCTTTATTTCATTAAAATCCGATTTTTCGTGTCCAAACCAGCTTGTTTTGACGAACAAGATATATAACAGACGAAAGCTATGATTAAATTCAAGGTAGGTTACTACTTAAGTTTACTTCCTAAATATCAAAATATGTGGAATATTAGTAATATAAATTACGGAAATACACCCCAATCCGCCTTATCGGTTGGCTCACCTGTATTCTTTTGCCATGAATCCGTTGGCTACTGATCGGGACATTCTAGGGTGATATGTCACACCCGATTATGTGTCCCATTTCATTCAGATTGCAGACGTTATCGTCAAATGAAGATCACGCAGTTCTTGCAATCTAGTTTCCTTTCTCAATGCAGTTTGATTTCACCGAAACACTTCGAACCACAATCAATTACCTCGATTTTTACACTGTTTGGGGATTTGTTTTGCTCAAATTCCATATCTAATTGTTGTTTCATTTGACAATTGATGGGTCGAGGAAATTTGTTGAGGGACCAGATAGAATGAGATTATGTTGTCCCAAAATGGGATCGATTAGTCCAAAAAAGATGTATGGATGTAATGGCTAATCTGTTGGACGGTAGTGGACCAAACACATTGGGGATGCAATCTGGAATAGAAAAATCTATGGTTGTTTAACACAGGCCAAGAAGCGTGTATTCTAAGAGGAACAAATCGTATTTCATTACTATGTTTCGTTGAACCGTTCACGTATTATGATTTGGTGCTGACGCATGAACTGTCGTACCTCGCGCGTGCTAATTATGTCGCAAGCAACTGGTTTAACCGCGACCAATTCATTTGTGTTACTCAACATCGGGTTTAAAGCAAAGACTGCCTGAAAATGAAATCACCGATCCGGATTTCGTACAAAAAAAACCATTGATCCGATGAACACGACTTGATTTCATGTCGACCATTTACCGAATTTCCTTTTTCGACCATTCCAGCGGAGATATCGATCATTCTGGATCCAAGGGAGCTACCTATCCCAAAGCCATCAGTCTGTTTACACGACTCCCATCCAAAACCAAAACGTTTTCGATAGATAAAATGTTGAGATCATTCATGTTTGGAACACCCAAATGTTGGAGGTTTCCGGAAACATATTTTTACTCTCCTTCAAACAGACTGATGACACGAGGATGAGGATTGATCAATCCACCATTTGTCGTTTGAATAGACTTCATCTTCGTCGAACTCATTTCATTCATGAAACTACGACTGAGCGTTTTTCTGACCGGATCAGTATCGAAGTCATCGCACATCGGAGGGGACCAATAATTTGATGATTCGGGCATTTCTAATTCAACTGGACCATATATATATATGCTTATAAATATATATACATATATATGTAAGTAGTGGGTAGTATCTGGATGCGTGGACAAAATTTACTCGGGAGCACACGACCGGTTTAGCGATTATTTCCGTTCGTCAGGTATGCGTACCCGGCACTCTCTTGTCCAAACATCCACATACTTGTACACTCCGAATCGATTGTTATTTCTGACCAGAATCGAATCTGTAGCATGAGGGGTATGCATGGAAGCTGTCTGTCGAAGAGTCGACGGAAGAATGCCAACTGTGATTCATTGATAATTGTTTGTCAGTTGGGCTGAGCGAACCTTAGGAACGAGGGCAGAATGCCCCAGAATATACATATGTATATATGGAAGCAGCAAGTAGCATAGTATCTGGATGCGTGAACAAAATTTACCCGGGAGAATATATAATATGTACATATATACATATATATATATATATATATATATATATATATATATAGATTCGCATTTGTGCATCCTAGTGTTTAATTTGAACGATTTAAGATTTTCGTTCTCCTTTGTTATTAAAGCGTCTACTTTATCCTATATCATTCTGGTCATTTTTATACATTCAACACGGAGTGCTCATTTTTAGTCTCCATACAAAATCAATTTCTATAAAAAGTGAAGAACTTCAAAACATTAGGTGGTTGGAATTTCAATTCTCCCGTGAATAGTTACTGATTGACTGATTTTTGTTGATGCCTCCGTGACACTAGTTAACTAAGCCTACTCGCCTAGTCATCGTTAATGTGACAATCTGTCATCATCATCATCATCCTCACCATCACTAGTATTTCCCCTACCTCATCGGCGCTTTACACTCAATCTGTTTGTGTGATACGCGAAAAATACTTCCTACAGCACCAGGAAAACATGAGACAAGACAAGATGCCCACGGCCTAGGTAGACGGAAGATATGAAAAAAGAATAACAACAAAAAAGAAACACTATCTAGTTGTTATTAGATTTGATTGACCATTTCCGTTGGACACCAGCTGTCAAACATCAAGTAGACTGGCGTCCGTTTTTGTGTCTCCGTTATTTTCGCGTGTACAAAAAAAAGCCCAAGGGATAAAATGTGAGTTGATCTTATCGATTGGAGTAGGCAGGATAACATCCGTGACAGGCGCACGCAGTTACTATCAACACGACAAAATTTCTATTAGCGTGAAATCAATTCTGCTGTGGATGGATAAACGTCCAAGTGTCAAACAATAACAGCTCGTATCCGCGTCTATCATATACTCTGTGGGAGGGATGTATGGTATTTGAGTGCAGAATATTCTCATTCATGTGCGTCTGTGTCTGTGTCTGTGTGTGTGTGTGTGTGTGTGTGTGTGTGTGCGCGCGCGCGCGCTCGCTCGCTCGCGCAAAGCTATACCGGATATTCTTGAGTCATCTGAATTTTATGAGTTGCTGATGTGGCCGAGGAGGCCATCATTTTGTCCAATCCTATTCCCACAAATGAAAGTCAGACGAATCATTTTTCCTTACCAATGTCATGTGGAATTGATTTATATCGACTTAAGATTACTTTCGTTGCATACATCGGGACAGGAATCTTCGAAGGGGTTGTCTGACGAACCTGACAAAGACATGAGCCGAAGCGTACCTGCCATGATCAACATTTACACAACGAAACCAATAAAGTGGTATGGAGGATACGCGTTACACTTTAGCCTAAAAAGATCAGGGTCCCTCGGATAAATGCGTCAATACTGGTATGATGTTTTCATGGAACAATCTTTATTGTTGGTACTTTTTTCTGCAGATTAGCATATTAGCAGTTATAAAATTAGTTTCGCCAACATCCGTTTATGCATCCACTACATCATGAAGCTGACTGACTGTGCCACGGACCATTGCAGCAAAACGTCAAGATTTTGAAACAGCTTAGGGCGACAAGTACAAAGATGAAGATGGATTTGATATTCCCGCCAGATCAGAACAACGTGAAGTGACGCATATAAGAAAACACAGCAGTGCATCAGTTCAATATAATGCCATCTGTACACGATCCAATCGAGCTTTTTATTTATGATGGTACTGAGCATGCCACAAAACCAGTTCAGAATAACGATGGGGTGGGAGTGTTCGAACGGCGGTCATTGGCGGTTGCACTCGCCTGAGGACAAGATTGTCACAAAATTGAGAAGCTCTATCCCCGATTAATGTGTTCGGTTCAGCGTAAGACCAGAATGGGTAGCAGAGAATGAGGCTGCGATGTTCCGTTAATTCAATGCTAAGTTAGTTCCGGTGCGTAGTTTGGATTGTGACTGTGCAACATTGAATGTTCGTTTGGATAACGCTCGTTACATGTCCGCGACTGCAATGGTTTGGTGGACAAAGAATACGTCCAGCCAGCGGGGGATAGCTAGTACGACCCCGGCTCACGGTCTCGATATCTGTATTTAAAAACGGCGTTCAGTTTCCCCGAAGCAATATTTAGTATTCAGCGTCCACGTGTAGTTTTGAAGTATATATCCAAATTGCCATCGTTCCTATTTAGCGATACCCCAGGAATTAGAATGCCAGAAGAATCGGCCATGTGTACTATGACTGGTGGAACAACGGAAGATTAATTACTTAGCTGTACCGATTTCTTGACCCACGCACACAGTGACATTTGACTTCTTCCTAAGACTGTCTTCCGGAAGTTTAGCATTCGTTCGATCTTGTACAAGTCATTCTCACCAGAAAGTATCTTACGAACCAATGTTACATGTGCCAGTAAATAGTTAGAAACAGGTTGTATGTCCATTCGCCGACGTAGTACCATCCAAATTGAAAATAAACAGGAGAAACCAACAAAGTTTTGCTGAATCGACCTAAATATTCTGCTAAGGATTTAAGGGGAATTTTGTATGTTCCTCTTTGATATGACCGGGTAATCAATGGGTTTGAACGCACCATCCGGTCACCGTTAACGGACACCACATAAAATGTTGTCAGCGCATTTATGCTACTGACTGTGTTGTCGGTAGTTGTAACTCGATGAGATGAACAAGAATTGTGCTAATGTGACATGAGATCAATCCAATTCTCCCAAACAGAAACAACCGTAGTCACCATTCCAGTGAAAATATTCCTCCCGGTGGTCACGTCGAAAAAGCAACTGAACCGAGACAAACGCACACACCACCAACGTCCACTTTGATTTCCTATATCTTAGCTGTAGACAGGGGAGATGCCTCAAGCTATACGCAATGTATACCTGAACCATTGATCAGCAATTGATTGAAGCATCACGTGATGATAAGTGGTTCGCCATTCGCTCATGGGCTGAAGCGCCAACGTATGAAGCGAGGAATTTATCGGTAGGAACTAGCGAACATGACTGAATCAACCAGTGGATCCCTTAGGCAAGCATAACAAATGGATGCAGATCGACTGAGGCTGTCCCAGAGGTGGTTTTTCGGCTAAAATATTCGTGCACAGATTTCGCGTAGATCATAGGCGAAAAAGGCGAATTCATCGCTCTCGAAACCCGTCGAGTGACCAAGCTTCAAGTGATCACATTAAGCAAGTTGACCTTTGTGTGGATGATTGCAGCAGAACAATTCCTCGTGAGCAAATGCAGGTAGCCGAACGAGATAGCTTGCTCGGACGTCAACCAAATGCTCAAGCTGGTTAGTGTTTACGTGTGCTATGTGTGTGCGTGTATCTTCCAGGAACTTTCCTCATGAAATGTGCATTGAGGTGAAATCATTTCGATAAGTCCGAAAATTGGCAACGCTGAAGACGGGAAAAATTTCCGTAGACCAAAGGAGGCCGCCAACATGCTGCATCATACAAGTATCAGAAAGTTTTTCAATTTGCTCACGGAAAAAGGTGCATTTCGTTTGACTGTGAAACTCGGCGTAGCTATCATATTCTTATTCCAGACAATGAAGTTCCTTATTGACTAGGACAATAGGAAACAGAAAATACGACTTAATGCAGAGGGACTTTGCAGCAGTTTTGTGGCAAATTGATACTTTCGTTTGAACAATGATACATTTACCGCTTACCTAATTGCACATCGTGATGCATTATCATATCTAAGTCAAGAAGAAAAAGAACCAGAAGAATAGTAATCTCAACAATGAAAAGAAATGAGTCAATGATCCGTAGTTGGAGGGCACATGGCAATTCCATTTGAAGGATGATTGCAGCAAACGACTCGAGCTAATAATAGTATGACAATCGCGGGGAACCCGGTCCGATCGATTCCGGCGGGACACTATTTCGGAATTACTTCACGAATATTCGATCGTGTCCACAATAGTGGCGAGAAATAGAGTTCACATTTGTCGGAGAAAATTTTCACGTTGGTAGTGCAGAGTAAATGGACTGCGTAACCGCTCATAGCCCCACAGTTTTTGAGTCAGATCAATCGCAAAACAGAAACTCGCTTATGTTTTAATTACTTTCGGTTATTTCTGAAATAGATTGGAATAGCTATGACAAACTTTTGAAATAACCTGGGTTAAGATATGAATGAGTTCAACTCTTTGAATTTTTCTCCAAGTCAGAATTTGAAAGCACAGAAATCGGTGAGAATGCTTACCAAACCTTGTGATGATGTTTAAAGAAACGTCGGGAATTGACCACGAGAAAAATCGATGTTCAGATGGGCTAATTGGCTTTTTCTCTCAGTCCGACAATTCAAATTGGACCACAAAATAATCTGATTATTGTCTGTCACTGACAAAAAATACCTCACTATGAGACTACGAGAACACAGTGACATCAAAGTGGGAGAATTTTGAAAGGCTTTACCTAACCGATCCTTCCAGTGTCTTCTTGAATTGATGATCTATCCTTCTATTCCTGTACAGTAGACCCAACCATGCAAGTTAACGCTATCTCTTTATTGAATACGCTTCTCCAGAAACCTACAACCGACGGGAGAAAGTGGCTGTCCGGATTCCGTATTGCACAAACGTTTGACTTTAATAAACTAATTCTTTAACAAGCTTTTTAAATAACAAATTTTCCCTAATTTCGGTCACTGTAGTTGTACTGATAGTGCTAACAGTAGTATCTTCATTGTCAATCCTACTAATAGAGCCAGTAGTAGCATGGTTTATAAGTAGTAGTAGTAGCATCGACAACAGCGACCGCGGTAGTTGCTGGTACGGATTACTAGCATGTTTTTCATCACAGCCGATTTCGGACAAAGCTAAAACCACCAGATTACGACGAATGTATTCATTCAAGTCATCGTCAGGTCATATATGTATTCCTATACTATGATTGGGTAATTTCATGTGTGTACAAACTTGTCATATGGCTTTCATCCTTTCTTGAGCCCCATCTGCTATCGCGTTGCTTTGCGCTCTTTCCACGTCTGAAATATTGCCCCAAATTTGCATCATTTTGATGTGACATTCTCTTTGCAGCAAATCGTATCCAGCCCCTCAACATTCTACCGCCATATTATTATTATGTGTAATAGCAGTAGTAATTGTTCCAGTACTTATTGCTGGCACCCTTGGGAGAAAGCAAACGCGAACGTGAAATAGATAGCAACTAAGTAAGATCGGTGCATTATGAGAACACGAAATCTTAAGGTAACACTTTAGAATGATGTATGAAACAGTACAAATGCAATGACTGGTCCCAAATGGATGATTTTTATGTATACGAAAACTGGCCTGTACCCCGGGAATGGACTTTATCTGTTGCATATCATTTAGAGTGTGACAGTAGCATTAGTCTACTTAGAATTCAGTTTGTTGCAGAAGTAACAAGGAATGTCTCAAGGCTTGTAAACATCAGGACCGAATGACGTAAGGAGTGTGTCAAAAAATTGCCTTGAGAAAGAATATCCACGGTAGTTGAAACGTCGACGTATAACATCTACCAACAAAGCTGTGTTATCACCATTACATCGCTCACAATAACGTCTCAGGGTATTCCTATTTGGTACGCATTTGTGGAACTCGCAGTTTGGGCCAATTTGAGCCGGGAGTGATTAACGAGCAAAGACATGATGAATCAGAAAGGTTAGCATTGGAGTGGAGTGTAAGCTAGCCTCGTGAAAGAGCATGACCACTAGTTGACGATCGTGATCCGAATAAGAAAATTTGTTCCCATCGATTAGTTTCAATTTGTTGCAATGGACGCACCAATAATACTGTAAAACGTCTATATTGTAGGTTACATTTTTTCCTGTATGTAATAATGCATATAGATGGGAGATAAAGACGTCTCCAGAAGTTAAAGACCCGTGTCCTGGTCGTTGCAGCTCATCAGGTATGCGTAACGGTATCATTTTTGCTCAGTCACTCTTAAGCAGTTGCATCCGATATTTCTTCTGGCACCAGAGTTTCACTTGAATCACGGTAAGTATTCGGAAAATCGTTCGTCCCGGGTTTGTGTCCCAGTTCGGGGGCGGTGGATATACATTGCTGCTGGTTCCATGGTCTCTTAATGGTGCATTGAACGATGATATCACATGGCGAATTATTTGATGAAAATATGGTAACTCAGTTCAGCAAGTGCTAAGAAATTTCCAAAACCCTCACTAAAAAGAAATATGGGAAAACAAACTTTATGTAGATAGTATTACATTTAAAACATGTTCGACTCAGATGAAGTGATTGGGCTACTCCAAAATATTTCACTGCTGCCAACTTCGAAGCTGCTGAGGACGTGATTATCATATAGACCTAGATGATTTCCTCTGATCGGTAAAAAAAGAAAACGACTTCATATAATCAATGACAGACTTGAAGGTTAGAAAGAGAACGAAGCAATCCAACAGACAAACTAATCCAACGTCAAATCATCCAAACATTGGAAATGAAGTCCTGACCTGTTGTGGAACTATCACAGACAGTACGTCGCAGAAAATAGAATGAATATCTGTTCTCTTGTCAACTCTTCAGTGGTTTGCACCTCCGGCCGTCAGCACTAACTTCCTTTCATCCCAAGTGAGCAAAATCAAGTTGAGTAGAATGAAAATTTTCTGTTTATTAGCCCAAAACGAATTACTTCTATGGATCATCTATGTTCAGTACTACGCTAGTCCAGCTCATCATTATAAATTTAGTTTATCATGCGGAGTTATCACTCAGACTATCAATTGATGCAATCCATGCTATGTTACTACGTTTTTGTAGACTTACGACCACAGTGATGGTCAGTTCCTCTATGGTTTCTTAATGATAACTGATTGATATTGGTTTTCATTTGGTGGTTGATGATTTATCGATTTGCTATGAATGATTTTGAGGCTCGCGTCTAGTTTGCATTATTATTAGAATGACACCAAATTCACTTGAATTTAAACTACGTCGTTACATCGAGATAGCGACGTTAACGTTTGTTATGTAATACCTCTGACTGGTTTGTGATGAATCGTGTATGAACGTACACGGATCCTTGGAGTTTCAGCGATCAATCTGCGCGTACTTTCATTATTAGTTTATTCGTTAATGACTAATAATAACAGTTACTAGTATTAATACTAACAATAATGGTTAATAATATTAGTAGTAATGACAGTGATAATAAAAACACTAATCACAAACCAGCTATACTACTTACATCAGGAACAAAGTAAAACGGAAGAACAAAAAGATGTCAGCAGTTTTGAATCGGTTCAACGAGATTACTTGATGTGCACACGGAAGAATGAAATTCACATTCATTTTGCCTAACATAAATCTGGGGTTTTATCTGAATAAAAATACCAGTGCATGATAAGACTGATAACGAACAAAAGATAAAAATCATTACATTACACCTATCCAAATCTGACCCTCCCTGCTCGGCTAAATGTGGCTGTTTGAACAATTGATAATAATTCAATAATTGTCGATTACCTTGCGAATTAGTAAAATTTTACCGTGTACTAATTGAATAAAGCAGATTTTTATTGGAATTCCTTTTTAATGATCGATAAATCATCTTGTAGATCTCATTAAGTCTCAATCGATCGTTTACCTGGTATGAAATGAGATCACTGATTATAAAAACGATTTCATGCTGTTCCGAGGTGACAGCAGAATCAGCTTCGGTCATGCGATGTTAAGACTAGTTTAGGCCACCTGATTATCTGGCATCCTGAAATTTTTTTAAGTTTGACGTCATTCTGTTGTAAAAAACTTGATTTTATTCTCATCTACGTGATGATCTTGTTCTGGACCGAAAAGCACTGTGTAAACCTTCGGACTAGAAAAAAAACATCGAACCTGATTTTCGAAAAGTTATCACAGACTCTGAAATCTTGTTCATTCGAAGAACAGCAACTATCTGTCGTTCTTGTTAGACATCCGCGGGCGGTTTGTCCTAACAATTTCCATGCCGCGAACCTAAACACCTATGAACGTCTCAAAAAGTTGTAAGGTTATTGCTATCGTTTGTTATCTCAGCAGACTAAAATCAGTTGACGAGCTAATTAAACGTATCCGATGAAACATTTCATCCGATTTCACGATGCAATCATCGGTTCTAAATCCGAATCCAATGTTCATCGGTCTCAATCTATCGGTTCTCATCATCTTCCAATTCTCAGTCCCGTTCTCCGTCTCTCGACTGAACTGAGTGCAATGCTATTTCATTCTTTTTGCGAATAATATGCCCGACAATCTTCAAGTGCGCGCAAAAATATTGTCCACTTTTCACCAATGCTTCCCGGGGTTCTCGTCTCACTGGATTTCACGTGGCCTTGGCACACGGTCGATAACTTCAAGAAGATACGACGACTAGGATTCCATGTTCGACGTCTTAAATGGTCCAAACTACCCAAAAGTCAAATCGTTTTATTTTTCTATTCTGGCATAATGTCAAGTTTGATTTATTGTTTGTTTTTGTACTGTTTCTTTGACTGATTTGCAATGACCACATAAGTCCCCGTTGGCCTATTAAACTTGGATCTTATCGGATACCGATTGTTTTATCAACGCGTAAATTACAATGCGCACGATAACTTACCGCGAAAGACGCAAATTCAATCCTCTGGTTATCGGAACACCGGATTGCAAATAATCTGTCACTTTCCATCATATTAGGTCCCTTAGCAATCAAGCATTGGCGAGTAAAACTCAAAAACCATCGTTTCCACGTTTGTAGCGACAACAATGTATTTTCCTGTTGCTGACCAATTCAAGAAAAATCGTTTTTTCTTGGGTCAATCTTTAAAAAAAGTCAATGGTGTTTACATTTGAAGGTCACGGGTTCAACTCCTCCCAATGCCAGTCGCTTTCCTGTTCGGCACTGTTCTACTAGCGGCAATCTCCTTCTTAAAATAGTCTACACTTGTTGTTTGTCATACTGAAAGGATCTAAAAAATGAATTTTAATATTATTATTTTTGTTATTACCGACGAACATCAGGCTAAAAAATACATTCAACGAGATGAATAAAATCCCAGGATTTGACATTTCAAATTTAGTTTCAGAAACGTCGCGGGCCGAATTCGATCGTCGAATGCCTGCATGTTTATGCCCTACAAGTTTCATTCGATTTCCAATCTCTTTACAATTCAAGACAATGGATGACGGTACTACGGTTGTCGACGGTTCCCAACCGGGAATCCGGTGGCCCAGCCATAGCCGATACTGTTCGAATGAAATTGAAAAATTAGCGAATATGTTGCTTTCCATATATATATATATATTTCTCACCAGAATCGAATCTGTAGTATCGGGAGTGTGCATGGAAGCTGTTCGTCGAAGAGTCGGCAGAACAACGACAACTGTGATTCGTTGATAATTCTTTGTCATTTGGGCTGAGCCAACCTTAGGAAAGAGGGCACAATATACGTATGTATATATAGAAGCAGGAATTAGTATCTGGATGCGTATATATATATAAATGTATATATATATATATTAACCAGGACCGGGAACGAAAACATTGAACGTCGCTGTTATCACGGACAAACTGACCCGTGACAAACCGAGAATGATGATTGGGGTTTGATAAAACTAGAGACTAAATCCAAATTGCATCAAGACGGTTTATTGAAGTGTATTGCGAGTGTTCACAAACAGGCTAATCCATCACGTATTGTCTTTTGAGAAGGGAAATCAAACAAAACCCGTATTGGTTAAAGACAGAGAAGAAAACGAGTGGCAATAGAAACGGGACTAGCAACACCTGTACCGGGAACGAAAGTATCGAACGCAAAAACGGACAGAACAATCTTCGCGTCATTTTTATCTTCATCACCTTATCATTTGCATCGGAATACTCCTCGTTAACATCCGGAGTTGTAGTTTCGATGTTATCAAATTGATAATTTTTTCCACCACCACCACTACCAACCCCACCCCCGTTCCTCGGGTAAACTTTGCTTCGTTGGTTTATCTGATTGCCGAGCAATTTCATTCCACTTCTCATCATTGTTACGGTGTTATCTGATTTCAAATTGCACGCGAAAATTTGAACGACAATAACAACGAATGGAGTGAATAAACAAACTATCCCATCACTATACGTATTATGATCTTCGTGACACAACATCCCAATTGGTAGCGCCATCGTGTCTTCTATTCTCGCGAGAGATGCACTTCACGTGTATGTCCGTGTCTTTGTCTCGGCTCGTTCCAACTCGGACACGATAAACAATCCAGGTTGACAAAAACGAGTTGACCATGTTTGTACAATGGACATAGCGTTCGGGGATGGGTGAAACAGCGTGAGATTGGTTAGAGTCATTCGGAGAAATTATTTCACCGGCAAATTTTCCTATCATTAGAGTAAACAAGGGGTAGTGAGGATGCATGTTTACGCATTCATAGGTAGGCAATTAAGACTGCTTTCAAAATCGGAGATATCCAGTGGAGATTTCCAATTTCTTGGTCACGGTCTTCTAGCTACTTTTCTCTTCGACCAGTCAACACGCATATGCGCATTTACTTAGATAAATAGATAAACTGAAGCCTAGATACGTGAATATGAAGGGATGAGAAGTTTCTCAAAGTCAAGGATATATGCATGAGAATGTCAAAACAGAAAGTTATAAAGAGCATTGATGGGTGGAGACGAATTTAGGCGAGGTAGCTGGCCGAGAACCCGAAAGACCGGGAAAAACTAGCATGATAATCACTGATAAAAAACGTGGAGACAAAACACACGTGTGTGTGTGCGTGTGTGTGTGCGTGTGTGTGTGTGTGTGTTGCGGACGACAAACACCGAAAACCAACTGGCGAAATTGATTCACAATAATTTGGGCCAAAACGGCATATCACATCAAGTTGATTATTATGCGAATGCAGATGGGGTTTTGTCAGAACTATCCAAATTTTAAGATCGGATTTCGTTTAATGAATAATACGTGGCCAAACGATCCGAGAACAACTAATCAATATGGGTTCGCACAAGCGCTACCAATACACAAACTGGGACATTCAAAAGTCAAATGTGATTGTTCATTTGATAAATGTAATGCGCCAACGTTTCAACTATCGTGCGCAGTCGACCCACGGTAGTCGAAACGTTGGCACATTGCATCTACCAACAACGCTGTTATTAACACTACATCATTCACAATTAAAACCAATACATGACACATCGATTTTTCGATACACTCCTTACATTATTCGATCGTGTGACTTTGTTCACCGTTCATTTTGATCTAATGTAGTTAGTACTAACAAAACGGACGCGTAGGGATCAGTCTGTCAGCGCGAACAGTTCAAGTAT
>LUCM01000831.1:297838-320357 GCA_008360955.1 Fasciolopsis buskii | reverse complement strand
ACCAGTTATTTCTATTGTTTATTAACAATCAGTTATCCAATATGCCTAATCGATTCCATTCTTACCTGGCACCGGAACCAGGCCCCGGGCGGAGGCTCACCCTTGCACATTGGTGGGTTGAAGCCTGCTTGGGTGCATAGTTTTGCCGGATGGGACGCCCTCGGACGATCTCCGGAACACAACCGAACTAAACACCGACAAACCCGTAGGCCGGCCGTGGCCAGGCGAGTAACGGCGTAGCGTTTTGACGTGAAGATCGCGAGTTCGAGTCCTCCCACCGCCGGTCAACTTCCCCATTTGGCAGAACTCTGCCGGCCGCGGTCCCCTTCCTGAAAATTGCTATGTACTGTTGTTTCATTAATAAAGGAAGCAAAAGACAGAGGATAAAAGGGGTACAACAGTACACACCTTAAGATTGCGGTGTCTACAGATTAGACGCCAAATAAGAGTCATGTCTTCTACAAATGGGATGTTCTCAATAAGAAAAAGCTACCAGAACACTGAGTCGGATGTTTTGTAGATGTGAATGAATTAATGGACGCCATGAATGTTTGATGACTGGCGGTATATGGGAAACTGAAACACGATCTAAGTTGTACTGGTTATGTCTAATACTGAAGCACACAGTTCTCTCTGCAGAAATAGGGCGCATGCAGTGTTGGAAGACATGTACGCGCATTAACAACACAACAATCTGGATGCCGGATAGGATTGCGCCTAAATTTCACGCGAAGCGGAACTGAACCGATATTGGACTTTCAGGAGGGTTGGAGCGTGGCCGTATATTGTGTTAACCTTAGCTGTTCATACAATATGAAATCACGCGAAATGGAACCCCAGTTGACAGTCATTATCCTTAGGACCAGATCTAAAGGATACCATGTAAAAGTGATGAGATCTGACCAAGAATAAAGCAAGGAATATCATTCAGAATCACTGATGCGAACATTCTAGCTTGTTAGAAAGGCAACCGAAAGGGGTGAGAAAAGAAAAGATCTAGCTGAGAAAACCCCAGGGACCAATATGTCGTTCAGTTCAGCCCATAAAACTATAGTACTAATAGTAGTAATAATAGCAGAGTTGCAGCAGTAACATCAAATGCCAGTATAATATTTCTGGGAAGATTTACCGCCCGCTCTAAGGGTGTGGTCAGGGAAAGTGACTAACAATGGCAGTCAAAATAGGATGTCAAACGCTGACCGAAAATGCAGCACCATGAAGTGTATTCAGTGAAATGCCTAAGCATCTAATATTTGCAAGATTCTTCGCATGCACAACGAATGCGCAGGAGATTCAGCCTCGTGTTCAGCAAAGAACGCTGAAAACCCAATCTGGAAAGCCTAAAAAACGTCAACATGACACAGACTGTGGGGTTCAAATTATAGCTAATCATTTCAGATCCCTGATTTAATGCACTCATAAACCTTTACGCGCTGTCCGTCAAACCGCAGAACCGGTTTATGGAAGTATCTCTCTATAGTTAAGTGGATTCACCCGGTGTGTACTCCGGATCCAAATTTATTCGCCTGTCTATGGTGACAGATGACACTGCTGTCCTCCGGGCTCACCAACACACCCAAACTATAGCGAAGTTAGCAATTCTCCCCTCTAAGTTTCAAAATCGCGGCTGTTACTCTACTTTTATTTTTTTAACCTTTTACTTCCTTTATTATTGAAACAACAATGCACATCAATTTTCACATAGGGTGACAGCCAGCAGAGGTCTGCCAAGTGGGGAAATTGACCGAGGGTGGGAGGGTTCGAACTCGCGACTCCCGCGTCCAAATGCCACGACCTTATCCGTTTGGCCACCGTCGGCCAGTCAACACGTCGCACAACCACAAACACCCTTGTTCTCATTCTCTCTCTCTCTCCCTCTCTGCGGATTTGCACGGCGATCAAGGAAACATCACCGTCACGAACATAATCTGGCTGAATTAGAAAATTGATTCTGTTCACCAATTTCTTCATATCCCGTCTGTCGCACCATTTTCTGAGCAAAACTCAAATCACTCCCTCATCATATACTACTTGCCTCAAATTTCCAAGCTACAATTTCTATTCTACCTTTGCTTCAAAAGCAGGTATCTGTGCTTCTGTATGTCATTCAATTGCAGCCTGCTGAGTACCAAATCTTGACATTTTCAATCGCGAATTTCAACTCATGTGATTGAAACTCCGACCTTGTTTCTCCATTCATTACTTTTGTGCAGTTTATCTCTCCCCCAACAGTGATGACCTCCATTTTTTACCTTCTGACATGGAACACTTGCTTCCTAAAGACCCAACGGGTCAAGCAACTAGCTTAAGAGAATTCAGCGTTTAAAATCCTGAGTTGCTTGTATATCCTTCTGAAGTCGGTCACGTGATTAGCAGTTTGCTTCAGCTGTTTGGTCTCCTCCGGCGTATAACTGATCCATCCGCCTACCGTGGTCATACTCTCCATATTGTCCGTATTTCTGTTCCTTCTTTCTACTTAACAAATTCAATTCCTCATCCTCTTGGCCCATAGAACCATTTCATCATTAGATACGCCACTGAATTCACCCGTCATAACTCTTTGCCTTCTTGAAGACACATTTGGGAGCTAAAATTTGGTTCAATTCGGACGATTTCCACTCCTTCCAGGCTCTTTAATCTCGGAACGAAGGTTACCCTCACTTCAATTTCTTACTCATTCGTCCCCAATTTTACCAGCACTATTCTTCATTGGATGATGTTTTCATTCCACAATTTTCCAAGCCCGGAAAACTTGAATCCCCGAATGATTCAATCACACAAGTAATCGGGTTGTCCGCTTGAAACGATCAACATTTCACCACTTGCGCCGCTTGCTCGCTCACTTTCACCTCCCACTACCGTTTGTACAAGCCGAAAACAAATAGTCTTTGGTCAACCGATTACTAAAAGAACGTTTCGTTGGCTACAAAGTCGAAAACCCACTCCCATCGGCCATTGGCAGCCGAACATCCTAGGTTTCCGAAAGACAATCTTTTCTTCCGTAGGTCATCTGGAAACCATACGAAAAGACTGCAGTTTCTGCCCATCGGTTTGCCTCAAATCCTAATTCACGCAATTATACTAATCCCTCGTTCACTTCTTCTGTTTCCACAAACCTGTCCTTTCACGCCTCTTATTAGCATTAGCAAGATCTGTCAAGCACTGCACTTTATGGACACGCTAAAATCAGCTGATCTCTTTGGCAATCGATCCATCGTTCATAAAACGTGTGCCCCTGTTTTATATCAGTTTTTCTGCATTCCGTTTCACCATTTTATATTCTCATGGAAAAAACCGAAATTTTTTGATCTCCAATCGCAATGATCTCCCTCACCGGAATGAATGCCGTCCGATTAGTCTAACATTTGTTGTTTCTAAGGTTGTTCAGGGCTGTTAGCTTCGATCAGTTGCGATCGTTTTTCATACGTAAAGGACTACTGAAATACCGCCAATATGAATTACGACGTCGTTCAGTCGGTGATCTTTAGGCTTTTGTCCCTTACCCATGATCCGCAGTGCTCGATAACCATGGGCAAACGAATTCGATCACTCTGGATAGCTCAAGGGGCTTCGTTTGAATTCGGCACAAAATTTTAATCTCAAAACTGTGCACAGTCACAGGGCATCCAGCTCTTGCACTGTGGGCGGAAAGTTTCTTTAGAGGGCGAACCGTCATCCTCCTCCGAGTCGTCAGGGTTCTGTTTCGGCCATTCCCCGAGTTCTCCAGTTCACCAGTTATTTCTATTGTTTATTAACAATCAGTTATTCAATATTCCTAATCGATTCCATTCTTACCTGGCACCGGAACCAGGCCCCGGGCGGAGGCTCACCCTTGCACATTGGTGGGTTGAAGCCTGCTTGGGTGCATAGTTTTGCCAGATGGGACGCCCTCGGATGATCTCCGGAACACAACCGAACTAAACACCGATAGAGCTGCTGGCCGGCTGTGGTCAAGCGAGGAAGGCTGCGGCGTTTTGACGTGAAGGTCGCGAGTTCGAGTCCTCTCACCGCCGGTTAACTTTCTTACTTGGCAGCCCTATGTTGGCCGCGGCCCCCTTCCTGAGAAATGCTGCAAATTGCTGGCAAGCTTCCTTCTCAGGGCAATCCGATCGGTAACGAGTTTGTAGATATCAGGTCCGAATAAAGTAAGGAGTGTACCGGAAAATCGATGCACCGTGTACTGGTTTTTATTGTAAATGATATAATGTTATTAACTCTGCGCTGTTGGTAGATGTAATACGCCAACGTTTCGACTACCGTGGGTAGCCTTTCTCAAGGCAAGTTGTACAGTCGGTGGTCGAAACGTTGGTGTGTTACATCCGCCAACAACGCAGTGTTATTAACATTTTATGATTCACAACAAAAATGCACATTCTTATTTCGTTAATAAAGGAAGCAAAAGATAAAAGATCACAAAAAGATTGAAACTATCTTCAACTGCTCCCTTCCTTATCGCTACACCATCATAAACCATGACTGCTGTGTCACTGTTGTNTTTTTAAATTTCGATCCTAACCATCCCATGGAATCCTAACAATCAAGCTGACTTCAACGTGTTGATAAATTTCCTCTAAACATTGTTCATTTACTTCTCGTCTGTGTTTCGGTTAAGCGGATCACCAATCCTCAGATTCCACCTCCTTTCTGAGCTTATTTAGCACCATTTTGTCGTGCTGCTAATTCTTCGTATCTTCGTTTTTTTTGCGTGCTTTGAGCGATGCTTTTTTTGTCTTGAGCTAGAAGCTTCTCTGATCCTAACCATCCTCCATGTTACAAACGCCAAGTCCACCTACACTCGAATACTGCAGTCAAACAGGGGCGAGTTTCGTCTTCCGCCTATTTCCCTACTTGATCTAGTTAAATACGAGGCCTTTCGGCTGATCGGCATCCAGTCTCCAGTCGTTGGCCTACCATCGGGCGATGTCATCGGTATCCGCTTTCTATGGCTAATACTTTAGCTTTTCATGAGATTATTCTACAAGTGATATTAACTCTCAGCTAACCGTTAGGAAATCGTGGAAGCAGTGCACGGCTCGTAGGGAATCACTGAGCCTGAACCGGGACGGGAACTCGGAACAAACGATTTTGAGCCGAATACCTTAGCCATTACACTGCGGGACAAATTCCCAACGGTTTGCGGAACTTCATCATCCGTCACTGACCGTTGACACAAAGCGATCGATTCCCACTAATAGATGACTTCTGTGCAGATAGCCTACTTTCATGAAAACAGAATCTGCCTCTGCTAACACAAACTTTAGCTTGCTTGGTCAGTCCCTAGACGTTTGAATTTCGTCCGTTTGTCGCGTTCTCAGGCTTCCAACTATCTTTACCAACTTCCTATCCGAAAGTGCATCGACTCACTCTTTCGGTCCCTTTTACCCCAAACTACCAAGCCGTGAAGCATCCTCCCACCCACACTGTCACTTAATGAATATAGTCAAAAAATCAGTTCTCGCGTGAATACACTCCAAGATCCTCTTCCACAATGTCTTCTGGCTATAGGATATAAATCATTTTATGCATAGTAAAGATTACACATTTTATTCGGCGGTCAGATAAGTATCTCAGCCAAACCGGTACCAGTTGCATGCACCGGATTATCTAGACCACTGTGCGTGTGTGTGTATGTGTATGCAGCAAGTTGCTTCAGATGCAACAGTGTCGTGGGTCACATGATCTGAACAACATTGATTGTATGCGGAGGAATTGGAATACGATTGAACTATGAAAGTACATAGCAAAATAGTAATTCTGTCTAAAAAGGATTCACTTTTTAAGCTTTGGTCATATTAATTAAAAAAACAACACAAACTGAACAGCAAATAGAGTTTGAAATTTCGATTGTGAGCCCATTCATCCGATGTCCAACTGCGAAAAATCGAAAAATTGATTTTTGATATCTGATTTTCAAGTGGACATGGTATATGACTATGTAATCAAACCACATCTATCTGAATCGAGTTTATTCATATCCAACTGTACTGACATTCAGAAATGAAATCATTCCCAATTACGGAATAATAAAATTGTCAGAATGTGAAACTATTCGTCCAACCAACCCCAAGACTTACACAAAGTTCATCGAACGACAGCCTCACCGAGTCGTCCAAACTTCTTAATCGTGTAAACAAACAAAAAATCACAATACAAGTACACAAATTCCTTGACAAAATGGCACAGATTGGATAGAATTCCATTGTCATTTTCCAACCCATAATTCATTCCTTCATGTTCCTCATCGCCTCACAGGATCGCACGGGCCACGTTGTGAAGTCTTAGATCGACTCGTGCCCCACCGCATATCACTGTACCCCCGTCGGACTGAGCATATTTCGAAAGTAAGAACACCAACCCGAATACAAGGACCTACAACATGCTCTTTCGAGAGTGACCGCGATTGCGATAAACAAATGTCACTTGAACATCGGCAATTGGCCTTAGGATGAAGTGAATCGTGGTCAAATGTCAACTGGACGGACCAGTTTGGTGAATTTTTTTTCTTTTTTTAGCTCGTCTATTGCTTAGAAGAAATTTTCTAACAGAAAGACAAATGAACAAACACACATGTTCGAGAAGATCCACAACCATGACTGGTTGATAAGACATAAAATGACCAGACAGTGATAGTCATTTTTCATAGCACCAAGACCAAAGGTATGGTTGGTATTTGACAGTTCACGAGCAAATCAAATAAAGATGGAAGAATAAAGGGAACAAGAACGTAGAAGAGATTGTCAAGTTCAGGACCGACCATTTATTCTATTCTTTGAAGGTGCCAAATTTTGGAATTACTTTTGATAGCAAAATAAGAATTTCGATCGCAAAAATATTTTCGCCCTAAGCGTAGATAACCGATTTCAAAGAACTCCTAGCTCAACTTAGTGGTTTTTGAAGCATCATGACCGTAGTTTTTTATGACATGCTTGATCCTAGAGTGCACTGAAAGCAACATACCGCGTAGCGACTAGGGAGCATTACGCGGCATGGCGACAAGAAGAGAATCTGTAATTTTGATCATGAAATTTGGAGTGACATCAAACCTCATAAGGTCTTATTAGGTTAAGTATGATAGCGAGCCGGGCTACAGGGAGTCGCCGTCTACCAACGAACTTACCGGGACTCGAACCTCTAACCACTTTGGTGACCGACGCCTTATCCACGTTATCACCGCCGGTCGTTCGGATGGTCAACCTTTCATTGCCAGCCGAGGTACCGTCATCAGTGCGCAGATAATTGCCCCATTTGTTTATCTGTATTTATAGTGGCCTTGCCTCTAAGTCTGACCTCCAAAGGCAAGCTGTGCGCGGAAATTGTAGTGTTTGCGTCACATCAGTCATCGCCGAAAGGAATTGCGTGACAAAGGGGAAATACGTGAAAGCAGCAAAAAGCCAACGAAATCCGAGGCACAGTAAGCATATCAATCAACTTTTAATCGGTACACGATACATATTCACAAACGATCTACGGGACACACGATAGGAAATCATCCACTGAAGCAGTCTTGGACTGCACACAAAGCAGTCGAAGTGTATCTTGAGCCAAACGAGTAACACATCGTTTTCTCTCGTTGTTCCAGCTGGAGATTTCAATTCAGTGCGGACAAGTGCTACAAACTTCACTGAATGTTTTGACTGGCTGTGCTACAATTCTGTGCCATCCTTAGTTCGTTGTTTTCTTGTGCGATTTTTGGTTTGATTATGGTCTCCGTTCACCGCTACAATCGATCGGAATTATTGATGTTTAAAGACCGTATCGTTTCTCAACATGGACTGGGATCACGCAATGTTTTACCTTAAAGATCTTATCTATATAAAAGAGGAACTCGTGCTCGCTGGCAGGCAGTTCTTAAATGCACCCTTCCAGCCAAGATGTCCATTCGGCTCTCCGTTTACGAAAACGACTGATCTGTCCTTCATACTTCAATTACCGATCCATGTTCACACGTGTGTCATCTGCATATAGGAATTGTGGCTGAACCCGGATATCGCTGGTTCACTCGTGACGACAGACAGCTCCATCGGTGGGACAGAGTTTCGAGTAAGAAGACCGGATGTGGTGTGGCAACATACATAAACTCCTTTTGGCCTGGCAAGTCTAGTTATTTACACGTATTCGCTAAACGGAATCGACCGTCTCGTAACACTGTGTCATCTTAGGTATTCTCACCAAACAAATACAATCATAATGAATTTATATATTGCCCCTTTTAGCTCGCAACAAAAGATCAAACCTTTTTTCGACTCTTTCTTAGTATTTATTATTCCTCTTCTTGAGGATAATCTGCCTATCATTGTAGGTAATTTCAACCATGCATCTACCCTACCAGTGACTGTGTTTGATTTGAATGACCTCTGCGTTTCTCTCATCAGAAGCAACTTCACCTTAAATAGTCATTACCAACCACTCTGATTTATTTACCTTGAAATTACATGCTCCAATTTCAAATAGTGATCATTATCTCGCTTCTGTTAAGGCCCAAGATATACTCTTGGTCAGCTTTCCATTCCCTCAAGCAAACAAATCAAATCCAAGCCCGCCTCCGTAACAACCTTACTTTAGATTAGAAATCTCTTTCGCACGCATCTGTATGGTTCCGTATTGAAAAACCGCTTAGTGAAAATGTCATACTTTCGACAGAGACGGTCAACACCATCTTTGATATCTGTAGTCCCTTAGACATACCATTTGACTCGAATGACCGCAACTCCCAGGCAATGAAATTCTTAGGAAAACGCAAGGAGCACCTCTACAAATCTCGTAATGACTCAGGCTTGCGGTATATTTCCAACCTAATAAAAGCAGAAATCAAATTACATTCGATTACGAACACTCCGCCAGTTCAACTCTGGTGCAGCCAATAAACCGATTCCTATGCCGAAGCATTTGAACTGTTGGTGGAAGAAGAAGGCATACGAAAAATTCTGCGGATGTTCAACAGCATCAAAATCGTGTTTCATTCATCCTCCCATTTATACCCTAATCATATTTGGTGAGGGTTGATTTGATACGGGACAGTTACAAGTTTTTCTAGAGAAGAGGTGCTCGACCTTTCGCACACTACTTTAAATTAACTCAGGGATTGGCCTGACGTATGTTCCTCAGCTCTTTTAAGGTATGGTGCTGTGGATCTGACGGATGCATTTACTTCTATGAATAACTCATCATTAATCTCGTCTTCTATTCCTGACTGTTGAATACCTGTCACTATAATTCCCATCCCAAAATCTAGCAGTTCTACAGCCTTGGCAAAATGTTTTCGCCCAATCATCTTAACATCTTCTGGTCTTAAACTGACGGAATGTGCACAATTAAAGCGCCTGCGTTTCCTTATGCATCCTCCTGTCTGCCCTTTTCATTTTTGTCTATAGGTCTGCCGGTTCCAATTTCAACGCTGCTGACAACACATCCACTCATTCACCACATTTGTAAATCTTTAAATGCTGGATGAAATTCTGTGCGGTGCACCTTTCTAGACTATTCGTCAACATTTGATTCGGTCCCACCTTCTCTTTGCTTCACAAACTGGAAACATTGGTTTGTCCCAGGCCTTTGTTAGCGTGGCTGTTTGATTACCTTTCTTACCCACCCTAGTGCACATGAATGAACGCGTAAAATCTCCTCAAAAACCGTTGCACGAACAAACTCAGAAGTTCTCAGGGTTTGGCTGATTCTATTTCGTTTTTTTTTATTTTTATTAAAAAGTTTTTTTTTCTTTTTCTTTCAGCCGCATCTCTTCTCTACTTACATCAGGCGGCATTTATCAACTTAGCTCCCCCTGTCATCTGGCTTAAGTATGTCGGTTGATGTTGTCCTCTCTCAAACCGTTTCGAACCAAACGATGATTTTCAAAAGACTTTCCAACACCTATCTTCTGCGTACGATTTCTCTGCACGAGCTGGTCTAAATTTCAACGCATCTGAATGTTTCGCATGTCTATTCTCTCTCTCTCCCTCGGTCAGCCTAATCATCCGAAACGTCTTCCATCAACTCAAAACTCCTACCACGGTTGATTCTGTAAAATATCTAGGAGTCACCAGTGATAAAATTCTGAAGTGGACTAATCACATTTCCACCTGCGTAAAGAGTCTCCGACGGTTGCCATTTCAAACCAGGAAGCTTCGACACTAAAAAGTGGAACAAAGCACCATCTTCAGATTTGTACACCAATGTGCTTCTCCAGTCCTTCTATACTGTTTTCCCGTCATTTTTTTTCCCAAAGGGCCTTTTTCCTTAAAAAAACGTTAAAATTCTTCGCCGGGGACTATAAATTACTAGCCGTGTGTCCTTCTTACGACTAACTGAATTGTCCCTAAATCTAATGATTAACACTTATCAGCCATTGTGAGAAAATTCTGCTCACAAAAAATTCTTTCTGACCCCACGCATCCTCAGCACATTGGTCTTTCAAAGTGTCGCTCTTATATTTCTACACGATTCGTTTTTCGTTACATACCCTTCTAGAATCAATATCTATAGGAAATCCACTGTCCCATATTTAGCACGCATGTTGACAAACTCTGATCGTATTTCATCCGATTTTTCTGAGCAACTTATCACAGTGTGCTCAGACCATTCCTCAACGAGTTTTTACTTCATTTTTACAAGGTGGGGGTGGAACTTTTTCTTATTTTTTCCCCCACGTTTTTTTGAGTGGAATGCAACATTATTTATTGTACGCAAAAGTCTATACAAAACAACAGAATACAATACTGTGACAAGGAACGGAACAGTGCTGAATTGTTTTGTTTTTACTCGATTCGCAATGTGCCATTGATCCTCGTTCCAGGAACCTCGTTGTGTAAGTATTCATTCATCTGCTCCTGTGGGATTAAGTATATTGGGCGAGAGACCAGGCGTTTGTTCGATCGCTTTCGTGAACCCCACCCCGCTTGGTTGAACACAGAGACAGTTAAGATAATTACTAGCAGGGTATGCTTACACTTTTGTCGAGTCAAATCGCTCAGTGAACGTGACAAGTGCTTCACCCAACATCTATAAAGTTAGGCGCAGACAATAAAGAACTGTCAAGTATCGCATCTAAACACAGCTGAAGCACTTGATACCCATTTGTAAAAACCCCTCTGTGAGCTTCGAAACAATTTGTCCATACTCTTAAACTTTCCTGGCACACTTGTCATTCTCCAACAAGGGGTTAGCAACCTGGCAAATTGATCAATTACACACACACACACACATCCTTAGAGTTGTGAACTGATGTGACTACAAACCGACAACTCCTTTGATCCATTCTCAACCATATTTAATGTTATCTATTGGCAGGAGAACGAATAAACGAAAACGAGCTTGCTCGACACCGCCGAATATGCGGTCTCGTTAACACTTCACTTTCGTGACATAAGCCTGAATGCTGAACTGATCCTGGTTGAAAATTACGCAGAATTTTATCTTACAGCGGACAGACGATAAACCGTTCCGTGCCATAAGCCCATCAACTAACAAACCAAATGACTGACTCATTCAGTCAATCGGAAGAAGGGATTCGAAACTGGCCTGAGGGAAATGGAAAAGAAACGGGCTGATGGGAAAAAAATATTCCCGGCAGGGATTTGGAAGACAAAGCATTCTGCCGTGTCTAGGGCTTGGGCGCTGGCTTGCACACGGACACACGGCACTCAGCGGGATACCGGTATGTCTCCGAGCGGATAACATCTCAATGGCCCATCAACCTGGGAATTCGGCACGATTTGATGCAAACGGAAAGATTCTGTGTGGATCAGCTTTATGGATGAATTCAACTCAACGATAGTTATGATTCGGGATTTTAGCCACAAAATTTCCTAGTTAAGTTGAAAAACAATACTTTAGCACAACGTCACAGAATCCGCGATCGGGTAGGACTTGGTGTGTTTCTGGAGACATTAGAGTGGGGTATAGAGTATTGTCCCACAGTCCAGTTTAGGTGATTCGGATTTGTTAGAATTTTTCTTCTTTTAGTTCCATCATTATTGGAAGAAGATCGCGCCTTATTGATAGCTGCCGACTTGGGAAATTGGCCTGGGATTGAGGGATTCCAGTACGTGACATTCACGTTAGAACGTCGCAATGCTGATTGCTTCATCACCGCCAAACATGTATTGCTCACGCTTACAGACAAATCCTCTTAATTTGAGATGTTCTTTGAGGTAGGTGATGGATGGAAAATGAATCGATGTGATCGACTTGACATATAGTAGGATGTCACGGAAGGCCTAAACAGTACTAACAGATGGAAAAACGAGATACGGCGATGACTATAAATAAATATCTGCCACTGATTCTCAGAACTCCATTTGCTTTCCTTGTACGGTCTAGTTGACCAAATGAATTTGGTAGGATGGGAAGATCGTTATTGAAACTTGACCAGTTCGCCTCATTTCCTTGCAATCAATGTTGACGGCCAAGTGATTGAATAATTTGACTGTGCATGGTTGGTTGCCCTACTGAATTTGATGTTTAATTTGTTGACCTAGCGTTCACTCGATTGTACTATCCCTGAGTAACATTGACGGCGATTACAGACAAACAAGTTGTGTATGCCTGTCTGGCTTGGCCTAAAATCCTGTTAGCTAAAGCCGGTCACCATTCAGTCAGTCAATGAATACAGTACCTTGAACTAGGTGTTCGTATTTTCCACAAATCCTAGGTTAACAGAACCACGACGAGAAAGGAAAACAGTACGAATGAGGAAAGGAAAGAAGCGTTTGTGTAGTGCACAGAACTGGTCAACTCCTCTAGATTCATTCTTCTACATTATAGACCGTGTGTCGATTACCTGGTTTCTGCGTGAACACTGAACTCAACCAGGCTGCCCAAATCGAAATAGAGATTGTCTCAGACGGAGCGTCATTTCAAGCCACTGACCGAAACATTCAATCTACAAGGCAACAAAGCGAAATACGCGCGTTCGCAAACGGCTAAAAATCAGTTACAAGTAGTCTAGTTAAGGCACTCTTTGATCGCTGCAATTCCAGGACCGATGCTTCCCGAGTATTAGATTAAGACCAGCGATCGGAAAATCCAATTGGTGCGAGTCGACCGACGTCCATTGAGTGTATAGCTGCAGGGTTTACACCGTCAAGACCTTAATCGAAACTTGCAAATGAACAATCAAGTCGCAAGCTGTTCGATGCGTCAAAAAATGAAATATTCGGCTTTTCCTGTGATCTCAAAGTTTTCAATCTGCACATGCGTCTGCGAGCCGACCGCATAGCCCTCGACTGTGTGATTTAGTTGGCTAATTAGAAGAAATCAAATTTCACACCAAGGTGATGAACGAGTGTTATCGCGGTGGCATTTCAATCGGATGGTTGCGAATTCGAATTCGGACGTGCCCGGCCAACTTCATGACGCGGTAAGACTCAGGCGGCTGGAAGCCAGATTCTGGAAATTCCATACATCGCCGTCTTATCAAAAACGAACATCAAAGACACGGACATTCACCTCTGGAGAAAGACTGGTGAACAGAGACCACATGAATCAAATATCGGCTCGTCCATGTCTGGATGCCATTGTAACTTCTGATAGAATAATTTCCGATAAAGCGGAGCGTCCATTTACAAGCGATTGTAATGTTGTTATGTTTTATCTTTTACTTCCTTTTATTAATGAAATAACAATGTACCTCATTTCCAAGGAAGGAGGTCTCGGTCAGCAGACGGCTGCCAAGTAGGGAAGTTGACCGGAGGTAGGAGGATCCGAACCCGCGACCTTCACGTTTAAACGCCACGACCTTATCCGTTTGGCCACTGCCGGCCAAATGTTTACAACTGTAATAGGAGAATACAGATCCGTTCGATTAGACCCCATTTCCTTGGTACTTGTTGCGCTGGCCTCAGCCAGTCTGTGTCTATGAATCCCATGACATGCAGTATGTACGTAGTCAATTTAATGTAGGTATGACACTCAACCCGAATGATTTGGTCATCGCATACTATGAAATTCAAATGCATGATTTCAACGATAAGAAAGAAATATAAGGGAAACTAACTACCATATATTACCAAATTTCAGTGACAAAACCACTAGATAATCAAAGTCGGTGAAAAAACAACAAAAAAAGAAACGAGCAAAATTAATCGGAATCAAAATCAATTCTGTCATCTATCACTTCGTAATTTTCGATTGTACCACTTTACTAACATCTTGCTCTATCTCTCTCCCTCTCTGCAGACAAACAGACAGACACAGACACTCACGAGGCTGAGTATTTAACAGAACACCGCACAATATTCTCTATCCCTCATTAAAAACCACCTCACAGTCTGTCGATCTAAATGGCTTATACTTTGTTAAACTGTTATTCATGCATACGTGGTATCGCATACACATACACACACAAACCCGGCTAGAGTTTTAACACCTGTCTATCATGGAAACTATTGATTGGCAGGAAATTTGTTGCTCACCTAACCATAATGACTGACTGACAAGTGGCATTTGCACTACTAGTTTCCGTAGGTCTCTTTCATTCTTTTCAGTCGATGCATGTTTTCTTGTCGTCATTCTGTGTTACGCCAGTCTTCTTTTGACTGACATATCTAATTAAAGACAGCAAGCCAACGAGGAGAAAGCCATTCCCACTTCTGGCCAGTCTGATTTCCACACCACAACGGTTTCGTAAAGAATAAAGTAATATGTAATATGTAAAACATCTATCAGTATGTGTACATAACGGCCAACTCACACCTGACTACTGACAATAGTCTAAGTAGAAAAACTGAAATTCCGATGTGTATTGCCAAGATTTCAGCATTTACCGATGCCACTGTTACGGATCCGACCATATGAGGGGATCTTTCAGCTGCATTTTAGTATTTCTGTTGTTAAAGCCTGAATTCCCGTGGAAAATCACTGATAGACGGTGTCTTGGTGACAGTTCCAAACAAGAATGAAAAGCAAGGAAATACGGAACTGCATTCCAGTCAAGTTAATAACTAAAATCCTACAAAGCTCGAAAAGGCGAAATCATGACGAGTAGAACTGTTTGAATAATAATCACTTTTGCAATAATTCTTCCGTTCACATTCGCAGAACGATGTTTCAGATACGACTAGTTTAATTCCAAACTCCTCGACGAATCGCATGACAAACGATAGTGAAGCGATCTGACTAGTTCGAAGGAGAAAAAACCTAGCGAACCTCAGTTGAACCACATCATCAAGGGCAAGACCGAACGAACACCGTTAACTTGCAGCTTACAGTATGATGGAGACGGATATCGATTTAGTTAGACAAAGGTAAGACTGGATAGTACAAGCCGATCTATGTCATATAATACACATTCGTTCTCAACTGAGTCTAGAATCCGATTCGGTATGTTCTGCACGACGTGGTACTCCGTCCCAATCGATCATGTTGCTGATGCGTTAAATAGTAATATTTAGTTATGATACTGTTTACAGTTCAGATAAACTGCATTTGTTGTTCCAAATAGTCCTTTTCAGTTTAGACCAGACGTGTTCGTTGGTCGAGGAAAACAGTTGAAGCCTTGAATTTAACATTTTTAGTTCAATTGCCCGGAAAATGGTGGAAAGCTGTAACGGTGCATTACCGTTGTGAAATTGTGATTCAGAAAACTTCGCGATAACAATCGATCATCTCGAAAGGACAGGGGAGGCAAAATCGATTAATGGATGTATCAAAGTATTCGACTATGCACTTCTAAAGAATATGTAAGAGCGACCAAACAAAATAACATTTTGATTTTAGAATGAGAATTCACCAATGAAAAATTTGACATTTTTGGAGTACAGTAGAGTGCGGATGCTTCTTCACGAACAACATATGTTGTCCGAAGAAGAAAAAAGGTCGGCTGAATGTCAATGTGCAGATAGTGAATTATAGTTATCGGTTAGTGCGTCGCTAGGAAAATGAGAGGAAACTGTCAAATAAAATGGCGCGGGGAAAAATTCCCGCAACTTGTTTCACCTCGTCCAAGCTATCGGCAAGAGAGCATTAAGTGCGAGCGAAAGTACGTGCGAAGCTCACGGCTCGCCTAACCACAATCAGCAGCGACGTCTAGTATGTTGGACGGAAAACTTTCAAGTATAATCTAGCTCGTTCTCAACGTCAGCGCCCCCTACAGCCATTGCGGCAAACGTCTGCTGAACTGTTACAACAGATCCACCAACTGAGGCAGAGATCTTCAGGCAAATCCGACCCTTAGGACATCATAAGACACCGGACTTCCCAGCTTCACTTAAAGATGAGGAAACGG
Organism: Fasciolopsis buskii; assembly: GCA_008360955.1. NCBI lineage: Eukaryota > Metazoa > Platyhelminthes > Trematoda > Plagiorchiida > Fasciolidae > Fasciolopsis > Fasciolopsis buskii. The sequence goes on along the minus strand of LUCM01000831.1, from coordinate 304,138 downwards.
AATTGGTCAGAGAACTTCACGTTTTGTTATCGAAGATCTGGTACTCCTGGAAGGTCCCCTCCTTGTGGGGGGGGGAAGTCGATCGTAGTCCTCATCACCAAAAAGGGCTTGCGCAGTGACTGCATTAACCATAGGGATACAAGCTTAATTCCAATAGCATCTAACCTGCTTGCGTCTGTCATTCTTTGCAGGCTACACAACACGAATGAATGTCAAACTCGTGAGAAACAGGCCGGGTTTCGCGCCGTTCGTAGATTCGTTGACCAGATCTTCATCCGCTGACCGTTGTCACGATAATGTCATACTTTACAAAGACCAACAGCCATCGTGTTCTTGGACGCTTATGTAGCTTTGACTCCGTTGATATGGCTGAATCATTGCAGTTTGTTAAGGAATGGAGTAACTGAGAAGTATTTATTGGTCCTAAAAGAGTTGTACAGTAACACATCAGGCCGGGTTAGGATTTATGGACAGGTTCTGACACCATTCGTCGGCTCCAAAGGAGTACAGCAAGGCTACCCCATATCCCTATTTTTATTTAACTACGTCATACAGAACGTTCCACAGACCGCTTTATCTGGTCTTTTAGACAGTGGAATCAATTCAACGTGCAGCTGCGCGATTAAGGTATCCAGATAAGATACGTGGTTCGCGCCCTCACAATGCAAGTTACTTCTTCAAGATTGGCAGGAGCTTGTGCTTGCACTCACCCTTTGTGGTTATCAGTTTGAAGTAATCAATGCATTCCAATACCTCGGAAATCTGCTCACACCTGGTGAAGGTTTTGGGGAGGAGGTCATATCACGAATTGCGAAAGCCAGAACAGTTTTCGCAAATCTGCGACACTTGTGGTGCCGCCATGACACCTGAATTCCCTTCAGTTCGCAGTGTTTTCCTCAACGTTTGCGAAACCAGGCCTATCTGCGTTGAAGATGCCATCGATGTCTTCGAACGATTGAGCGAGTGGTGGGAGCATCAGCTGAGAAACAACCAGGTGAACTGGGTGCAGACAGTCGTCCTCTAACCGAGATAATCATTCTACGTCGCCTTCGGTGGCCGGGACACGTATTACATATGCTTGCCCATCGTCTACCTTTTCGAGCTCTTTTTGCACGTGTCGGGCAAGGCCGGAAAAAGTGGCGCGGCGGTTAGGTTACGACTTGGCATACAGATACGAAGACGTTAGCTTGCCCATTCGGGCTCGATTGGTGATTCCCATCTTCCTGATTCGGGCCCAAAAGATGAGAATTTTGGCTAGTTGGAGACACTCAGAGATACAGATCAGAACCGAAGTTAGTAGCGCGAATGCTATATGGCTTGTTTGTAGAACTCATTCCCCTTAAAAGTCATCCACAAAGTAAAAAAAATCACAAAACATGCGTGGTGAAAAGACAACCCCAATAACCTGTTGTTGCGTTAGCATCACGCTTATTTTCACGTTGATGTATATATATATATATATTCAACAAAGTCTCACCCGCGTCTTTGCAGAGAAGACTACTTGTCATGTCAAGAACTTCTTGCTTACTCTGTCGATTTTTCGGTAGTCCTTACTTTGTCTTTCCGAAGCCGCATCTCCCTAGATGGCTTTTCAATGCCCAAGGAGACAGACACCATAGTTAATTTCCACCATCACAACAGACTTTCCGGTTACGGTGCACACGAAGCCCAAGAAATCACGAGACATTTGGATGTGATTTCACTGGCTTCTAGTAGATTACAATTTCAGACTAATAACTTCAACCTTTCGCGTGAGCAATAACAAAACTATGAAATTACGAAGGCCTCGTTTCTCACCTGCTTGAACGGTTCATTTTAACATATGTGAAACTGTTTTTAGCTGCATACAGATTTCTGGAGTGCACCTTAGATTTGAAGAGATTCTTCTCATATTTGCACGTACAAATAACCGCAGTAAATTAGCGAACTCGCATTGTTTTGCATGGATTTTTAAAATTATTGTCCCAACTTTTTATGACTCAGTTCATGCGTGGTTAAAGTGGAAGAGACATGCCCCATAGTCACCAGCACCCACTACAAGGGAGGAGGAAACCGTGAGCCGGAAACTTGGTGTTAAAGAACCATATAAGGTATCATTAAGTCAGGTGTGCTAATAGGTCAGCCTTCAGCCAAGTGGTATCTACCACCAACCGGCAGATGAGATTCGAACCTTTGACTTTTTGGTGATAGATACTTAATCCACTTGACTATCGCCGATCAGTCCTTTTCTTATTCTTGTTATTTTGGCTTGTGTTCTTCAAAACTCCTTTCGGCATTTTCCATTCTCATGACTATCTTGTTCTCGTCGTGTTCAAACAATCAGCCATCCTTATCTAGTTTCCATCCCAGGATGTTGGAATTTGTTATTTTAATATTCCTCTATTCCTCAAACTGCAAAGCTCCGAAATAGTCATCTTTCCCCTTTTACCCAACAACATGCAATCCTTGCTTTTAAAGACAGAAAAAAACAAACTTAAGCTAACTTGCCTGTATTTTGACTCTGAAGTTTGTTTTTAATCAACGAGTGTGATAGAAAAATATGTAAATATTACTGATAGGTCTCTCCTCAATAAATAATTTCGTCGGATCTGTCGGAAACAGTATGTACACAATCTGCTCATTTAGCCTGGATTAGAGCCAATCGTCTTTTCTGGGTTCTGGATTCGATCACGTTCCTGATTTGAACAGCGAAATTGCTAGATATTACTGGATAGTTCATTAACTTATGAGCGAATTGTGTCAACTTGGTTTTCGAAAACCTTCTTCAAACTTCTACAAGTAAGATTGACGTTGGAACGCCTCAAGATACCGCAAAACTGATTCCGGTACAATCGCCATCAGATACACTCGTCATAAAACTTATTATTTGTTCTTATTTGTGATAATTCGAGTCATTGAATTTTTTGAATGTCGACGGGTCATCCAGAGAGAAGATAACTATGAGAAACTAACGGAACCACTGAAGAACAATACAACCGAAAACACTAATAACGTGGTCGAACAAAGAACGGAGAAAAAAACAAGCTTCAGCTCAGACTGAGTGGAAAAATTGTGTGTACAATGTCTCCGATAGACCTAGCGAAATACGTTCTCGATTTGTACCGTTGGATATCGACGAAAGAACGAATGGAATAAATTATGGTCGCTTGCTCTCCACTATTTCTGCTAAAAATTCGCGTTTACACTCCAAGAAAGATGCGATTGAACCGTTGCATTAATTCCGTGGGAAAACACTATATTCACAATGTTATATATCACAAGTTTCACTGAATGCGACACTGATTCACAGATCAAGTGAAATTATCAACATGAAGACTCAAAACAGATAACCGTTAGTGACAGAAGTTTGCCGAAAAATCTCATTCAAAACATTAAATATTGTAGTATTCAGTTCAACTACTTGGTCACAACAGAAGTAGCATGAGAGGGAGAGTATAAAAACGAAACAGCGGCGTGTGATTACAAAAAAATTGATCATTTAGTAAGAGTGTAAGAAATATGGACGTCTTGTCATTGCAACGGAGTGTGATTGAATTGTTGTTCTGAAAGGAGAGTAAAAATGTTCCGAAAAGAATATTACGAGAACCCAATTAGAATAGCTAAGGATGAAAAACGACTGTCTACCTAAGTTGATTAGACGGCTAATTTTTCGTTAGATCTTTACTGACATGTCACTTGTTGAGAAAATGACCGGATTGACATTGAAAATTCGAAATGAACTAAACAAAGACAGCATATTACACTATGTGAGCATCCCGTCGGATGGTTAAATCTAAATAAAGGGTCGTCACCCGCGGAATCGAAATGTCAACAGAATTTTGTCAATTTCATCCACCGTGAACCCCATTCGTTTACAAAAAGCAACACTGTACCAGTCCAATCGGTTATAATAAGCAACTCCAAAACATTGTTGTCAAACCACCGAGAACTGACCAACCGAACTCGATACAAATTACTGTTAAATGAGATCCGGTCTAATAATGCACACTCATGGCGATCCCAACGCCAACATGACCACGAGCGCTCGATGTCGGATCACTTGACAAACTTGAAACTTTCACAAATCCTATCCAGGGCAGCTTGTTGCCCTATTTGGTTCAGTATGCTAACCTGAAATGAACAGAGGCTAAAGCAATGCGTTCGACTTGGATGTTACCTGCCCTTCATTACTACCGTCAGATAGATCTACCGAGCCGTAATCATTTGTGGCTGCTCTCACTAGTTGGTGGCAGCAGTTGAAAGCGAACTGGAGATAGAATCGATGAAAGATTTACGAGTCAAAATCATAGCGAACAAATTTCGTTTTCTTTTCCTGTGTTGCATAACATCTTGTGTGGGCCCCACACCAGAAGAACAGAAGTTAGCAAGATTCAATAAAGAAAAGATGGCGGTGTTTGAGCCAGAGATACCTTGCTGCACAAATCCTTGGTATACATGGTTCTCCGATGCCGATAATGGTTGGAGGACGGGTCAAGGAGGCTAGTCCATGGACTTGACAGAAGGGTATGAAAGCACTACCTAATGGACGGCTCCGAGTAGGTTGGGTTAGACTACTGGGCTGCGATCCACAAGATCACTCCAACGATAGCTGGGGATTTTAGGCAATATGACTAAATGTGACAATCAGCGGCATTTTTGCATTCAACTAATTTCCATAGCCTCTTTGCCTTAATGATTGCACAAACTGAACTGAAATTCGAAACATTGCATTTATCAAAGGAAGAAACGTGAAGACCATGGTTGTCCCCGAAACATTACATATGATTTATAATAACTAAGTGCATATTCCATGTAGCATTAGGAAAAAAGCGGAAAGAGAAAAGTGAATGGGAATTATTCACGAAAAAGAAATACATTATGCGCGTGATTTGTCACGCATCGTTAAAGATCCACCCGGGGATCCTTAGCTTCCGGTGACTGTTCAAGGCTTTTAGTGATCGCCATCGAACTTTGAGGAATCTCCAAAAGGTGTCGAAAGACGGGGTAATTTGCTTGTTGCAACAGCCCATTTCAAAAGAACACATGCATCATGCACGACAAATATGAATTACCCAACAACCGAGTTTCATTATCCAACTCGGACGCTGCTTGCTCTAGACCAGCGATGCTCTCGTCAAACCGATCGATTTCTGCCAAAGAACTTTGCAAGAGTAGATCTAAATGACAAAAAAATCATAGACACAAAAAAATTAGTTAAACATCTAGAGGATTGGCAAATAATTCAAATCTCATCGAATAAAAAAGAAAATTATGGAATGATACGAACGATCGAACTGCTCAGTCCAAGTAAATGTACGATCGGCCATGTTTCAGAAAGCTTTGCTACTCCATATACATTAGGAAGACTAAACTCTAAATTACACAAAACCGCTATAAATTAAGATTTCTGAAAATCGAACATGAGGATAATGGCGATAACAGAAAAAAGTTTCGCGAGGTAACAACTTTGGGACAGAAATTCGCAATGCAGGCATTGCATAATGATGAGACGAAGCCGTTCTCGAATCGTGTTTTAGCAGATGACTCCATTCTTAGCTGTTTATTCCGATTCGATCCAGCTGGTCAGCCTCGAAGAGACCAAACACAAAACATGATGGGAAGACTGATGAACCTTTGTTCGAAGAAACCCGGGACTTCGGTTGTCTCTAAATGCTTCGGTGAGTGTCTCAAGCTCAACCTGACCGCCTCTCAAAATACTCCAAAGAGATCGTATTTCTCAAACAACTTATGCTGATGAAGTTCTCCACATTGCCTTCTCAAGAGGGAGTTTTCACCAAACTGCGAGGTCGAAGGCAAACGGTTAGCGTCTTCCCCTAGTTAAACCACCTTTCATTTCAGGATGATTCCAAACCGATCAGGGGCGATGTACGAAGCATACAGCTGTATGCTCATCAGCGTCTGTGGCGGAGTGGTGTACTGGGGACCCAGAATAGTTAGCCGCATGCGAAGAGCACTCAGTCACCGGTCGTCCGTGGGTTGCGTGACCCCAGACTGTCTTGCCACCTTGTGAATCAGACGGTTTAGCCAAAAGACCTGAAGTACAGTCCTCTAAGTTAACCCTCTACTTCGATTCGGGCGGCGGGATAATATTACATGCATTGACGAACTGAGGATTCCAACGGGCAACTGATGATATATATATATATATATATATATATGGAGAGAGCGAGAGAAAGAAATTCAGCTTGCTGCATCAATGAATTTGGTTGTCGCTAGACGGCATCGAATAATAGTGAAGACATCAAAACCACACAAGTCAGAAGGACGAAAGATAAGCAGGAACATATTTTATGCAACAAC
>LUCM01000831.1:267253-291878 GCA_008360955.1 Fasciolopsis buskii | reverse complement strand
AGGTGTCTCACGTCTTCGTCTTCGTGGTCATGATTCGAAAGAACCGTCAACTACCTGGTTGGAGATATTGAAGGATGTGGCAGTGAACCGTGGACAATGGAGATCGTGTTGTCATTTTCTGTCGAGTCAGAATGATTGAAAATGTATGTTTGTACACTTAGACTGTGTTCCGCGTGTCAGCTACTATGGAATTCTCATATTTTCTTGTCTGTCTAGGTTCACACCATGCTCCCCTTGAATGTTCACTCTTTTTTTATGGAAACGTGTAACTCTGGGGAAAAGGCGGCGGTCAATGGGGCTTACCTTGCTGTTTAAGGCTGAACGATGACGCTTGGCTTGCTACCACATCTGTCCTAAAGACCTTATGTAAGGGGACGGGTGACTATGACCCTGGGAATGAGAACGATACAGTAACATAAAATTTCAATAAATCAAATATAGTAATTAGTCGAGCGATAACGAATCACCAAACATGGTCACGAAGTCTTATATTGTGGAGAAGTCTTTAAAGGGTATACGAGAGGGATGATTATCCGTTATGGTCAAGAGGTACAAAGTGATACGTCTCCGTTTAGTTTCATTTGTTAAAACGGATTCGTCATGGCGATAGCCGGTTTTTGGGTAGTTACAATTTGCAGACCACAGAAAAGAAGCAGCGGTAAAACAGATCATTGTCAAACTGTTCGTTGTAACCGATGAACTTCCGAGGCTACTTTAGATTCATCGTTGGGAGCCGTCGTCCTTAGAATAACACCAGAGGACGACAACAATTGGGTAAAATAAATCAATTGTACTTGTCAAGGACTAGAAAACAAGTAGAGATGGGTCAGTATAGCAAAATTCAGCGTTATCTATCGTACAATACAATAAGAACTCCAAGGACAGTGATAATTATCATAGCAAGGGCTTGAACAAGGGTCGAACAAGGCATGACTCAAATTCCAGGTAGACGACAACTCGCCTTCACCAAGTTCGTAGTACACCCGATCCATTGAAATTTCACATATATTGGCTGTAGTTACCGATGTCCTCCTACAATGATGCAGGCCTTAAAAGACTACGAAAAATACCCATTCCATAGCATTTCATGCGAAATGATTCACTAAATAGGGGAGTAAAAAAAACACTGCATATCCAAAGATGGCTGAAGAACTTACTATCTAGATCACATTGTAAATATTCCTTGATAGCGTTGAAAGCTCTTTGAGTAACTGCACGCCCAGTGGATTTGGACAAATCATCACCTTCTATACCGACTGGGATTGCGGTCCACTCGTCCGAGGGACTGCACGGGGTGGGCGGGATTGAAGGATGGACAGGAGAACCGATGTTTGTTGATTCACCGGGAATGGACATTAGCACATGATGCTTGTATGCAACAATCGGTAGAGATAAATGGGTGCTGAAATCCAGAGGGCAAAGCATCCATAAACTGGTACCGAAATAAGCGAAAAAAACGGTGCAGTTATAGTTCACTTAAGTCAATGTGAACCCGATTCATAAATCATATGTTAGTTGTACACAAAGCTCAGGCATCATGTGTTCAGTTAATTCCATCAGAAACACTATCATGCAACAACTGCATCTCTCGTTTCACAATTTCATGTGATTCACCTCAAAATCATGCGATTCGATGTGATTAACAATCGACCAAACTAATAGCCACTTTTATTCCTGTAGAAAATCAAGGGTCTATCCGTTTGCTTTCCCATATACATAACACACTGATCCGAATAACTGACTGATCTTACTCATTTGTTCATCGACTGTCTTCTAATTCGTCTCATCTTGTCAGAATCGATTGCATTTATTGTTGTTTACAGCCACATGCTCGATCATGAATGATCAAATCAACAGTTCACTTGCAGCATGACTTGACTTCATATGACTCGGCTCATGTCAGCTAATTATATTGGCTGTGATTCAAATAAAATGTACTGGGTGATCCAGAGAAGTAACACTTCTGATCTCGTAGACTGCTGTGCTATTAGGATTATTTTTTGATTCTCTGGATTTCATAACCCGTGGCTCCATGACAATGAAGCACCACCCATCAGTTGTTATATAGCGGCAAGCCACTCGACAAGCGGGTCAAATCCGGTTGACAGTAACCAAGGCCAAACCCCGTCCAGCACGTCGCGACGGTCCGTCGAACGGCAAACGTGCTTCTAGAATGCCATCGGCAATCATGCACCAAAATCACTTTAGCAGCGCTGGGCTTACCGGATTGGCTGAGCACTATTCAAGAAGTACATGAAAAGCCTCGTCGACTATCGGATGCAAAATGAGCTTCTTGCTGGAACACAGCGCGTTTTAACTGTCGGAAAATTCCCGCTGAGTACACTGAGAAAAAAAACAAGTTGACGAACAAACTCATGTTTAACGGTAAAAAATCAAGCCATTCTTTGCAATATACTACACAAACTTTAATGGATACGATCAACTAGATAAAAACGACGATAAAATGGATAGTGATGATGATCTGCGAATAACCCGAAATCGGATGAAAGCGTTCCCTGTCAACTGTCATCCGGCCTAACGTACGCTTTCGGGTAGGAAGCTGCAGAGCAGTCGCAAATTGTTTACCAGTGCAGACAGCGATTGTACAGGCGGATTTAGACAGCTTCTGATGTGTTCAGGACATTGTCATTAACTAACCTGGACTGTTTATCTTTAAAATCTACGTAACATACCGTAATGTAATGAGTTTGTTCCTCAAATTCTGTCCATTTAAGCGAGGCTAGGTCGTGTACGAACTAGAAGTATGACCTAGAACAAAAGCCAAGTGACACTGGGGATACCATTTCGTACACCGCTATCAATTCATTTCATGAACTTCGTCTTTGCAATGTACTTTGATCACGTTATGGTATCCCCGGTAAACGACGCGCCCGATGATCCTTCAGTGACGGAGATCTAAAGACGAGCTGGGAGCCTAAACCGAAACATCGGGTAACTAGACAACAGAGCCCGTCTGAAAATGAGTTTTTTTAGATACAAGTTGCTAGCGCAATAACATAAACACATTCTAGAACTACAGAGCTACCGTAGTTTCTCCCCGAGGTACGCCTACCCAACTCCGGCGGTGGCCATAGTCAAGACCATCAAACGGATACAACTCAGCGGGCAAACAGGCAACTCCAGATTTCATGTGGTTGAAACTACAATGGTCAGTTGATTTCACAATGCTATGAACTAGTGGGAACCAGTTTCAGCAAGAATGATCTTGGATTGGACGCCCCCTTCTAAACGTGGTCTTTGTTGGAGTCTACATTATAATTTTGCATACTGACTCGGCGACTAAAGGTTTATTCAAAAGGAAACTCTAGAATCCGATCAGTCGGATGTTCAGATGAAAAATTCTACTAAGTACCAGGGACTGGAACACCGAAAGGGCCAAGGCTGGGAGAAGAAGTGATTAGGCTATGAAGTTGATTTCCGTTGCGGGCATTGGTTGGTACTTCTCGACTTCCCGATTGGCGCCCAAGAAATCAGGATTGTCGTTGGTTGGCTCAGAGCCGAAGACAGTGGTACAAATGTGTACCTTTCCCGAAGCACTCGTGACTTGTAAAAAAATGTATTTTTGGTGTTTGTTATTTCACCTGCTATATCATTTTTGTGCATAATGCTATTTAAATGGCATCAAGCTTATTTTCAACCTGACGCACAATATATATTGCATAAATTGGAAGGATTATGGCTCGGCAAGCACTGCGAAAATGGCGACCGCATGCTCAAGTCTGCAGACAATAACCCACTGGTTATCGCTCACATCCGAAAAAGCACTGAGTGATGCGGCGCCTCAATGACCGTGTCTTAGCCGACTCCCCACAAAGAAATCACCGACCATAAAATGCCGAGGCATACCGCGGCGATGAATCGGGAAATGACAATGACACAGCCGTATACTTATGCCGCTTGGTCTTAAGTTTCATCTTCCAGTACGACAGGAATTTGCGAGTCGAAAATAACTATCCCGAATAACGTCCAAGTTTTGTCAAACGCTACTGCATCCAAACCAGCAACGGTCGACGGGGATAAGACAGCAGATGAGTAATGGACAGAGTTGAAGGAAACTATCGCCGGAACAACATGTGAGTAGCTGGGTAGGCCGAATCTTTACAGAACAGGGAGTATAGCTGCATCTTATCAAGCGGTCGTAAATTCGATAACGTATTGTCTCATACACAACAGACGTAACGTTGATCGTCCATTAAGGCACCTATCACGTCCGCATGATATCCGGTTATCAATCAACAGGTCAGGTGTACACTATAGCAATAAGATCGGCCGTGCTGTGCGGCTCCGAAATACGGTCGTTGCGAGCAGCACATATGCGAGGACTTTCGGTGTTCGAACACCGCTATCCTCTTATTATTAATAGAATATGGTGGAGGAATCTCGTGAATGATTCAGCGGTTAGACATCAGGTATTGAATCCTAGAGTCCAATTTTGGAAACAGTTACTGAACCAGAATAGGCAAAGGTGGTTGGGACACGTTTTGAGCATGCCCATAAAACAATTGTCCGACTCGTTGTACGCATTCACCCGAGGCAAGTAGTGATTGGAGCATGGGTCGAAGATGATGACACGGCAAAATGATTCGAAAACCTTAATCAGTGGACTGGTTGGATTAGGTCCAGTTAGATATCCGGATTGGAGTTTACGATATCTCCGAATTTGAGGGTTGAAGAGAATGGGTAATATAGCCCAATAGTGCAGCTGGTGGTATTATCGTACTCGAAATCCCTCTCCGTCCTTCGTGGTAGCTATTCGTTCGATTATCTTACAGTAGATCTTTCACCGTTTGCTGTTGTCTTTTTTTGCTTTAAATAGACGATGTCATGGGGCAGCAACGAAAGTCAGATTACGTTGATGTAAAGTTAACGACTGTGAAAACTGGGACTAAAAAACCGTTCCTGGTCACTTGATATCCTAGGAGTTTGTGCATCATTGTACGTGGCGTCCGCATGAAAGGATCTGCAAGCATCTAACAGAAAACCGACGTTGGGAATCTTCAACGATTCTGAAGCCTACATAACCTAGAATCTAGTGTGGCAACTGTCGATGAGCATAGGATATATTTAATCTGTTCCGCACATTCATTCAAATCTTGGGTATTCCGATGTAAAAGTGGCTGCCATGATGATGTCATTAAAGATCAGGAGAAAACAAAAACCAGCGCGCATCAAGAGGTGATCTGAGTTTGCACACGTAAGCCACAGTGGACGATAATCTTCGAATGATCCATGCCTCCGGTGGTCAATGATAATATGGTCCGTCTGAGCATAACATTGTGAAGACGAAGAAGAGTGTCAAGTGGGCCGACGTTGTTTTTTGCTATGAAATGAAACGAACTTAGGTAAAGTATGTGTCTCACGTCTTCGTGATTGGGATCCAGAAAAGCCCGTCAACAATTTCACTGGAGACATTGAGGGATGTGGTAGCGAACCGTGAACAGTGACGATCGTGTTGTCATGTTTTAAAAAATCAGAATCACCAAACAATTGCGTCTGGACAGTCAGACTGTATTCTGTACTGACTACTACGACATTCTTTTTCCCTCGCCCCTGTAGTTTCACACACTTTTCCCCTTGCATATTCATTCTTCCAATAGCAACTTCTAACTCTGTCAGAAGAGGAGCGGTCACCGGGATTTTTTCTGTTGTTAAACGTTAAACGATGATGACCGGTGTTGTACTGTCCGGGTAGCGGACGATCATGCATGAGCACACGTACAGACAGACAGGAACCGTAGGCATTCAGTCAGGAATGAAAACAACGAGTCTAGAAAAGAAGCTCACTTTATTTCCCCGTTAATCCGTCATGATTATCGTCGAGTACAAAAGAAGCGAGAAAAAAACAACGGACTAAAAATCCAAACAGTATCCGAAAATCAAGTGATTGTCCGAAATCTGCTGACCAGCAGGAAACGAAATAAATCACACTAGGATAGCTTAATATTGCCTGTTCAACTGCATCGGCCGCATCCGGTCACGTAGGAGTCAGTCTGCCCTGTGCTTCCATTTGGGCATAGGTTGCTTTTGGATGAATGCTCGAATACCAGCTTGGGTATCCTTGAATTGTAAATTTCTCAACATCGCTTCCGTAGAGATTGTGTACGCCATCTCAGTTGAGTCCACAGATGCCTGTGCAAAAAAAACGATAAAAAAATAAATAACAAGGAGAAACAAAATGACTCAGCGACAATGGTGATTAACGTGGTTACGAAATCTACACTTTCTTATGCTTTTATCTTAGCCAGAACACTTTTAAGAGTTAACCGAGACTTGTTGATCAGTGTGTTTCGGTGGATTATACAAGATATCAAGATAAATGGGCGAACTGACAAGTGAACAGGTGGATTCATCGAGTGCCCATTTCAGTCCCCTTGTGAACATAGATTTACTCATAATATTGTTACCAGTTTATATGAGCATGCAATACAAGGGTACGGAATGTCGGCGGTAGGCAGGCTGAGTAGAGTATTAGAGCGAAAGAAAGAAGAACTGGTCGAAGGCATTCAAGCGATGAAACGAAAGGTAACGGTGTGCAAAAGTAAGATCAGTAGTTCGATCAAGTTCATGTGCTGAGTGTCACACATGCGAGATCTTAATAAACACTTCAGTTTTTACTAAAATTACCTTACATCAGTGCTTCCCCACAGCATCGCCTATTTGAAGGAGAAAAAAACAACGGCAAACGGTGAAAGATCTACTGTAAGATAATCGAACGAATAGCTACCACGAAGGACGGAGAGGGATTTCGAGTACGATAATACCACCAGCTGCACTATTGGGCTATATTACCCATTCTCTTCAACCCTCAAATTCGGAGATATCGTAAACTCCAATCCGGATATCTAACTGGACCTAATCCAACCAGTCCACTGATTAAGGTTTTCGAATCATTTTGCCGTGTCATCATCTTCGACCCATGCTCCAATCACTACTTGCCTCGGGTGAATGCGTACAACGAGTCGGACAATTGTTTTATGGGCATGCTCAAAATGTGTCCCAACCACCTTTGCCTATTCTGGTTCAGTAACTGTTTCCAAAATTGGACTCTAGGATTCAATACCTGATGTCTAACCGCTGAATCATTCACGAGATTCCTCCACCATATTCTATTAATAATAAGAGGATAGCGGTGTTCGAACACCGAAAGTCCTCGCATATGTGCTGCTCGCAACGACCGTATTTCGGAGCCGCACAGCACGGCCGATCTTATTGCTATAGTGTACACCTGACCTGTTGATTGATAACCGGATATCATGCGGACGTGATAGGTGCCTAAAATGACCGATGCCAATCGATAAAACTTTATCCGATATATGAACGCGTTGTGAGGTGCAATTGTCGAAGTAACCAAATCTCTTCACATCGTCCAAGTGTTTCTCTGGGAGAAAACGGTTTGGTTTCGAGTCAATTCACCACTGCAGCAATATTTCACACTTTGAAGTGGAAAACATACCTCTAACATTTTCGAAATTTTGTGAGCGCTTGGCTTGGCACCTAGATCATAAATCTTTTATCAGCAGTCGAGGTTATATCATCAGTGCAGAGGAATTACCTCTTTGCCCATTTGCATTTGTACTGGTGCTGCTCTCGATTCGACCTTGACCCCAGGGTAATTCGACTTTAATGGGTGCTATTGTTTCGACCGTGAACTAGCAATGCCAGTAATTTCGGCAGTATTGCCAATTTTAGTAGTGTAGTTATGAAACGCCCTCTAACTGGGAACGTGTTAGATACTGTGATCTGCAAAAGGCTTTGTGTGTTTCCAGCTCCAAACATTTGAAACCAATCATTCTATTCAAATCTTGCGCTTTAGTAACTTCTATATTTGGCCCAGTTTAATGTGCCTGTTCATGGAATCGGCCAACGAATGCCAAGCTTCCAGAAACTCTCGGAAATATTTTGTATCTGCGTGCTTCACACTGTAAACCCTGTCCAGATTAAATGTATGTCCTTCCTGCTCCTCAAGAACGGATATTACTGAAAGAAGATGACATCTTGCGACAATTTTGTGTTCACACGTTCGTACAGCAAGCTTCTTTCCCGTTTGACCAATGTAACATTTGTTGCAATCCTCACATTTGATTTATCGTCCCTTTTGAATTTCCCTTTCCGGGTCGAAATGAGTCTCATTGCAGTTTTAGTTGGTTTGTGAACGACTCTGATCACTTGTGGTTCGTATAATATTGCATTAGTTTCATTAAAATGGAATGGTTGATGTCAAATTTTTTGGAGGCCGAAGCAAACGGAGTCATTTGAAAATCGCAGTATCTGACACTGTTCCCAGTTAAAAGGCGTCTCACAACCATACTACTAAAATTAATAACATTTCCAAAAATTAATAACGTTGCTAAAATTAATAACATTGCTAGTTCACGGTCAAAACCATAGAAACCTTCAAAGCTGGGATCAGGGACACCACTAGCATAAACTCGACTGAACAAAAAGATTACTGCTTATGCACTGATGATGTCACCTCGATTGCTGATGAAACGTTTGCGCTCCAAACGCGAACCTCAGCGTTCAAAAGAACTTTGAGAACTGCCAACCCGCGCTTGCAAATAAACCAACACTCAAAATCGTCGGAAACATACCCAACATACTTGGATTCTCACTCATTAGCACAACTTTGTCCAGGTATTTAGATCAAATTTTTCCATCGGACCAATTATCAATGTCCTTTATATTCATTTGACAATAAGGCTTTCTACATAACCATCTAAAATGACAAAGCTGAAAGACGCCAACCATGATAAACATCACCTATTCGTGATGAACTCGAATGTTCACACAGATATCGGAAGTGTAAACGAATTTATCTGGTCTATCTTTCGATAAGAGGCAAAGCCAAAGAAATGCAAGATCGACTGAATCAAAAGCCCCATACACATTAGAAAACAGATTGCGGATCTAAGGGACATGTGCCGATGTTCTATGGTTTCCGAAGGATAAAGAATGGGTGAATAAAACACGGGCCAGGTAGGAAATTGGCTTCAGTCTTGCGCACACACTTTTCGCGAGCGGCTTGGATGCGATGCATACCAAGTGACGCCTGTGGTTTCCATGCGACGACCTTTCTTGTGGATCGGTAAAATTAACGACTTATACCAGTCCATAGGATTCCTGAACCACCTCGTTTACATTTGGTTTTCACGAACTAGTGCTTCTGATTCGTCGACTGCAATGTTCTCCATTTTCGTGAATTTCCCCATCCATCACTACTCGTTGTGATTCATCAGGCTCCCTGTCCTCTGATGTTTCAGGGGTTTTTGCGTCTCGTATGTGGCATCCGAGGAGATGGTTATGCGAGCATCCAACAGAGCAAACGAAGTCGGAGATATTACAGTTTTTAAGGTCCATGTGCCCCGGAGTCCTGCGTGGAAGTGGTCAACTAAATGCAGGAATTCTACGGTCTTCTTCTATTGTTCGCTCAGACCATGGACATTTCATCGTGACGACAACTGCGTGAGTGGGGGACGGGGATCATACGGATGGGCACATAAGTCATGAGCATTGGAGATCCCAAAGATGAAAACCAACCGGAAGATAACAACACCTGAGGGAGGGCAGATGAGATTCGAGATGATTTGCACGCAGGTCAAGAACATAGGAAGATCCATAAACGAGAGTCGTTTGGAAAATCGTAACATTTCGGAAAGGCGTGAGAGTGTCTTGATAACGAAAGGTCAATTGTATGAAATAGGCTGACAGGCTTTCTCGAACAACGCATGACACATCATGTGAAACAAATAGAACAATAATGTATGATTTAATGAGGAGCTCTGTGCAACTGAGTTCAGATAGGCGAGGCCTCTAATGTCCAACCAACGACGATCCGCATCTCTTGGGCCTTTACCACAAAACACAGAAGCGTCAACCGATCCCGAGGTCGGTCTTACCCTTTTTACGTCTCTACATTAAATCACAGCCTGACATCCGCGTCGTTTCTTACAGTCTTTCTTCAAACGTGCGAAAACAGCACGAAAAGGTAGGTGAGCTATAGGCATACCCAATACATGTCCAAGCCACCGAAGATGACCTAGAGCGATTGCTTTAGCCAGAAGACGAACGTGTGCATTTAACACACGACGATGCACCCCATCATTGCTCGTCCGATGTTACCACCAAGCTCAAACAATATTTCAGACATATTCGTGATCAAATAAAGGTTGTCAGGCATCCTCACAGGCGGGAAGACCACGAACCGTGACATTGTGCACCCTTCTTCGAGAAAAAGCCGGATTTTATGATAGCGTCACAAATGTTGCAGGTTCACGAATGCTGCGCTGGCTTACGCAATTCGTGAAATGATCCTCTCCCCGACAGCTTCATCAGTTGTAATTAAGCTCCCGAGGTACTTAAGACTATTGACTACCTCCAACTGTTCTTCACAAAAGGGCGAGCGTAAGCGCAGGCGCGGTCAGTCACCATGGGTTTGGCCAACTTATTTTCGTCTCACCAAACGACTGTACCTCCGCAGTTCAACAGCCGTGTATCACAATTTAATACTCCTGTACCGAATATAGCTTTCTAAATTCTATCGTCTACTGTGAAATCTCACTGATATGATTATTTTGTGCTCCAACAGCCAGGACTCTAGTCATATTACCGAATATTCTAGCACATCCAAGAAACCGGATTGCCTAGTGCAAATGTGAAACTAACAAAGTATGAGGCGCCGCCTACACTACGTCTCATTATCATTGTACAGCGCTACAAAGCAGGTCGGGCTTCAATAATCCGATTCCAAACAAGTTGAACACGAAAGGAAAGAGAAAGAGGATGGAAACTGGTAGCCCGTTTTCGATTGAACACTAACCCGCGCAAAAATAGGAACAAAGACCAGGAGCAGTTGCGAAAATTCTCCATCCTTTCGTTTTGATAACCTGACATCAAAAACTTCAGTATGATAGATCTTACCTGTTTATTCAAAGTGCATTTGCCCAATGCAACCACCGGTTTGCTGTGTTGTGCGATTTCACGAGCCAGTTCGAGAGCCGCATCCATGACTTGGTCATCCGGAACAACTCGATGCACCAGGCCCAATTCATAAGCTCGTTGTGCTTTTATTGCATGACCTGAATGATCCAATTGAAGGTTGAATCACCACTGTGGAATAGATTATGGTCTTGTGCCAGATAACTGCTAGCGTCGGGGAGCAATACTGTACGAGTCTCTGATTTCTAACTAGTTCTAAAATAAAATAACGGGTAACTTAAACCGAATGAATGTATATATATATATATATATATATATATATATATATATACTTGTTTAATTCCGTATTCATACTGGCACAATGCGGGTGGTATTTCATTCGCACATGTAACATTGATTAGCATAAAATTCCTACGCGGGCACTCAGCCCATACGTATCAAATAACGGGAAACAGTATGCGCAGCAGTCCCGAGCAACAGGAGGGATGAACAATCACCAGATTGAGATAAATGTGAAGAATATTAAAAAAAACACGGTCCCAATGCCTGATGGTATTCGGAAGCTGAGTATGCAATCACACCTGACACGTAAGTGGATCGAGCCGAGAGAAAACTTTGTTTCAGTTTCACTTAATGAGTATATATTTTACACCGGTTTGGAAACAAGCACAACGTGCAAACATAACTACACAGAAAATGGATAAAAGAGGAAAAAATAACAAAACAGCGAAAAATCAACTGGTTTTTTTGTTTTCGCATACATTTTATGATTTTTTGGTTACTTTCGATGTTTCTTTTAAGGGAGACGAGTTTCACAAACAGCTCATCCAGTATTCGCGTAAATGAATTCGGTTCCGAGCCATATCTCTCAGCGTCTCCAGCCAACAACAATCCTCATCTCTTGGATCCCAACCACGAAACATAGAAGCAATAACCGAGACCAATGGGGAAATTAACTTCTTCGTATCTTTAGGCTAAGTTACAGGCTGACCGCCACGTCGCTATTTCCAGCCTCGTCCAGCACGTGGAAGAAAAGCACGAAAAGGTAGACGACGAGCAGCCATACAAAATACGTGTCCAAACAACCGACGGGCAAAATTTTGCTGTGCGCGACCAACTAATTAGAAGTAAACAAGGTGAATGAAGACAGGAGAATTTGTTTGACTGAACCCAGATCCGCCAGTCACTTTCGTGTTAGACACCGATTCCCAATCAAACTGGCTTGTTACCACACCTGACCAAACTCAGAAATGATATGGTTCTATCTAACCAAAACTTCCAGGAACACGGGTGGGATTGTACATCGCCTTATTGAGGAAGGGGCATACTTGTAAGGTCTACAGTCGAAGTTCAACTGGTGTTCCGCGAGCAACCGGAATTTGTGGCACAAACGTAACACAATTTAACGTGACCAGTTTTAGAGCGGGGTGGGGGACATACCAGTCAGAAGCAGTTCTTTGGCCGCACGTAGTCCGATTGCGCGAACTAGGGAAACTGCCGGGGTGCTGCAAAACAGACCCAGTTTGACACCAGGCGTAGAGAATACGGACGACTGACCAGATACTGCAAGATCGCATGCAGCTACTAACTGGCAACCAGCAGCCAGAGCAGGTCCTCGAATGGCAGCTACTGAGGGGACAGACAAATCACTCAATTCCTGCATCATCTGTGACCAAACAAGGTATCGAAATGGAACAGCCAGTGGAAGATTAAAAAAGTGCTAATCAGTTTTAGCATGCACATAAACGAAACAGGATTCTATTCGAATGACACAATCGTCACTGGAGACAGTCGTATAGCAAAACACTAGAAAAAACTCGGCATCGTAAGCAGGGATAAGTGTCTTACAAAAACGGGTTAGCTGAGAGCGGAAGCACCTTTCAGTTGGGAAACTGTCGCGTCTGACGGGCTTCCTCGATTGCTGCCCAACTTTCACTTGCGGCTTCGCGAGGCCGAGGGACGCGTCAGAAGTCTCATCTCAGCAAACCGTTAGACATGCGAGCTAAAACGGACTGAGAGTAGCCAAGGTATAAAGACCTCAGTGAGCTGTTCGGCATGTGAATGCACATGCTCCTGACTGAGCGGACGAGACCAATTAATGAAACAGACATGAAGGAAATTTTCCCAGCCTATTGCGAGATGGTGTTCTCGGTTTGTATGTGTCGAGGTCGAATCAAGCTATTTCACTGGTTGCCAGTGGTCCCGCGATGATGAACCGTGGTTGGCAAGCCGCAATCAATGAGTAAAAGTAGACGCAATTTAATTGGGTCAAACCGTAAACGTGTTTCTACAATACAACCAGAATAGAACCGGGTTAGGTCGTCGGCTAGCAGCTGCCACTTGAAACAGAGTTGTGATTCGACAAGAAGACCGCAGAGAGATTAAAAGAATGAGTCACAGTGGACGGTATAATCACCCGACGTGAACGATTCAATTTTCACAAGGAATCTCTAATTAGGTCACACAGAAAGCTAACTAAAAAGCCGGACCAAACAGGCGATGGTTCGGAAAACCGATAGGACACACGGCGGAAGCAGGCGTTGATATGCAATCGTTATTCCCATAAAAGCGATGAGCTTTTTTTTAGTAAGGCGGGATATGACTGCGTGATTCGAGTGTCCTCACCAAAGCTGGTCTAAATGAGTGATATCCCAAGAAAAGATCAGATTGACGATTAGCCATTCGAGAGAGAAACGTCTGTCAAGTAGTTAACCGATGATTGTCTTTGCCTTTTACAGAATATGTCCCGCCAGATATTCCAGAACGGGCAAATAAGCCGAACAAAAAGCCATCAGCTTATTTAGAACAACCCTTCTTCTCTACAGCCAGGACTTGAATGTGCCAAGGAGAGAGGTGCGATCTTCAAGTGTTTACGAAACCAAGTGCGCTCATCATGCCACAGCGTCCCCGAGAGGCGACGGGTCTTGCGCCTAAGCCGCCGAGGAACTAGGAAAGCCAGCTGAGATTCCGTAGTGTAGGAAAATACATGTACTTAGTTGATAGGTCAGGACGTTTTTAGACGCGGGTAGCCAATGCAACGTCGTGACGTAAAACGCGCACGGCCTTAAATACGGTCTCTTCGGGAAACGTTTTGAAATCGATCTCCTGCCAAGCTGCGCACCTACAGAGCAGTCCGTCCGCCATGTTCTTATGTGTGCATGCGAAACCTGATCACTGAGAGCAGACGATACAAAACGGTTAGAAAGTTTTGGTCATTGGTGCCTTCGCTATATGGCAAAAATCAAGTGGCATAACCACATCTCAAACGCCCCTGTGCGTCATCACTGCATGGAATTGAACGACTTTCGTTGTTGCACCAAATACACCCCTTACGATGGTTTGGCTATGATCTCCGCCGACCGGACATGGAACTAACGAACAGGAGCCTGACACCCTCTTCATACTAGAAATGCGGCCTTAGTAGCCAACTGAAGAAGTGGATTAGCACTATTAAAGCGGACAAGGATCGCCTAGGCTTTCAGTCAGCTTTCGGAGTATGAGATTGGCGCAACTACTGGATTTTGCGATTTGCAAACCTCATTTTAGATCGCAACATATGAATGGCTGCAATCAGGGGCATCCACATCGCCTTTTCCTCAGCAAAAACCCTCTTGGTTGGGATGAGTGTTCGTCTCTACTCCGAGAGAAACGATTCAGTGACAGTACAGTTCAGTTAAGTTACTAGTAGAATACTGAATGTTATCATGGAATAATTCACTCACCATGTGATATCATCGCTCAAATCACCCTTAAGAAGACATGGAAACACTGTACAGGTGTTTCATCCTTCTTAGGAATCATCAGCAGTGCATATCCACCGCGCCCGAACTGGGACGCGAACCCGGGACGAACGATTCGGAGTCGAATGCCTTAGCCATTACGCTACCGGGCAGGCTCTGAACGGTTTGTTGAAGTTCATCACATGATGTTGCACCTATGCGTCACTGATTTGCACGGTTACTGTCCGTTAGCTCACAGCGATCGACCCCTACTGACAGATGACTTCTCTGCAGGTAGCCTAAAAGCACGACGAAGGCTTTGGACATGACCTACAGAGTTTGCTACTTGGCATGTGTTAGTAGTGGGAGATTGAAAGTTTACATGAAATAATTCATCATGTAATATCATCGCTCAACTCACCATTAAGAAACCATGGAAGCACCGTAAGTTCAACTTATAATACAAGCATTAACCAAACGCCAACGTACTCTGGCTTTCGTCGCCACCTCATAGCACCGTCTATTAGGAGAAAAAGAGAGCGACGAACAGTGCAACATCAACTGCAAGGTACTAAATCGAAGAGCAATAGAGAGAGATTTCAGATGCAGTGTAACGAACAACTTGTGAGCTGCCATATTAGATTCGATTGTTTAAGTGTTGATGTTGGTTGATATGCCCACAGAACTTTGGTCCAAACTGGCTTTCTTTTTGTGCTGTCCGTTTCAGATTATGAGGCGTGTGAACTTCCTCCGAGGACCATTATCCTGCGTGAATATTACAGCAGAAACGCCGACTACGGTACGGGGTCATATTATCTGTTATCTCCAACCCTCATTTTCGGAGATCTCGCAAACCCTAACTCAGAAATCTAACGGGACCTAAACGAACCAGTCCATTGGCTAAGGATTTAATACCTTTTTGCTACACTGAATAGCCATTTCCAACCATCTTCCAACCATTACTTGCTCGGAGGACAGTTTACAACAAAGCAAGTAGGCGTTCGGCGGGCACGCACAACCAACTTTGTTTATGCAGATTTAGTGCCTCTCCTAAAGATTGAAGCCAGCGGCCTAGTAACCCCCTTAAGCCACTCTCATAAAATTATGCCACCAGATTCTACAATCAATATGAAGACAATGGTGTTCAAACGTCTGAAATTTCCATACATCTGCTGCTCCCAACGGCCCCTATTCAGAGCTGCATAGTAGAACCGCTCTCATTACTACTGTGTAAACCTGACCTTTGATTGATAACCGGATGTCCCACAGACGTCAAATATGCATAAAGTGGTCAATTTCAATCCACTTCCCTGTATATATAACAAAACTTCATCCAATATAGGATCACCAGCTGAGATACAACTACTGAAGTAATTGAATCTATCTACTCCACTAAATCCTTCCCCGCCCCGCAAGAATAAGGTTCAGTTCTGAGCCAGTCAATTCCCCCGGAGAACATTTTACACTTGAAAAGCACAAAACACATCCCCGACATAACCAAACCATAGTTCACGGGCCCCAGAAATACTTGCAAATTACTTGGATCATCAGTAACCTAGTCCGTATATTTAAACCAAAGTGTGCTATCTGGACAAATATCAAAGCTATCGTTCTTACAAGATAAAGCTATTCACAGATTCATCGCAATGACAAAATTGAAAAGGTGAAAGGGGAAACCTCGACGAACATGACCCCTCATGGTGGACTCAGGTGACAGATGGCCTTAAGCACGAACTCGGCTTCGGCTGTCTGAATACAGCGATTGCATAGACTGCACAAAATTCTCTCACATTATTCAGTGAGAAGCAGAGCCACAGAATTGCATGACTGATTGATTCGAACGCCACCTTCAGATTGAAAAGAGACCGTGTGTCTTCGGAATGTGTAGTGATGTCCTAATTGGAAAGTGAGGCCACGAGCTAGCGCCAAAAATTAAAATCCGCCTTGCTTCGGTACAAGGATTCAAGAGACAATGAGGACGGATCACGTGTGGACAACATGACTGTCCAACAAGCTCGACTGCACATAGGTAACGCACAGGCTAAGGGCTTAAATGACTGCACACTAAGAAGCAGGGTGGGGAACCAACCACTCGCCTTAATTCTGGAACAAGGAAAAAATGGTCTGATTTGTGACAAACTCAGAGGCAAAAGCGAATGGCGGTGGAAGTGAAGATCGGAAGAAAACTGTGCCCGAGAGAAGGAGGGCAACTAGCCAATAGGTCCTATTCTGGATGAGCCTAAATAACCCCATTCCTCGTGACAAATAAACGAAACAGTCGTGTGCAGGGGCCAGAGGCCATTGGTCGTCCTTGCTTGATTAAGCGGATTGGGATGAACGGGAATCAACACGACCAACTGAGGTCGCTCGAGTTGGCAATGACGATAAACCAATTTCAAAACACCAAGGTTCGTCGCAGGATAAAGAACTGATTAATACAACACCGACTGAGTCGGAAATCGGCTTGAGTTTTATGCGTACACCTTTCGCGAATGGGCAGAGAGTAACGATCGGGAGCAATGCTTACCAACCGAATTCCTTCGTGATTTTCACGCGTGAAAAATCAGTTGTTCATGGGGCAAAGTTCGTGTTTATCGGGGGAATCGTCCATCCCGAACAGCGATGGGAAAACTGCTTCGGGTACATTCTATGGCTCTAACTAAACGGATACTTCATTCCACTCCTTGAAGTGGATAGTGTTACTGTCTTGACGGACAATTCAAAACGTAAGCCATTACCACGGAATAAGCAGAATTCGCAGATCTCCTGTCGGCCATTAGGAGCAGAATTAGGATACCAACCGAGCCCGTTTATATATATTTATATATATATAGCACAGATATCTTCACAGATCACGTCCAATCAGACCTTATATGGTTTTACACCACTCCTCCCTCCATGCAGTGGGCTTCTATTACACTCATCCAAGAAACAAGTCATTAAAAATACAAAAAAGAACCATAGCGAAGAAGGAAAACTGGAAGGGAAGAAAAGAGTTCACCTTACATATGCTAGCACTTACAGACTCTACCTCTGAGTCGTCAATTATCCGTAGGGATCTATGGTTTCACCCAGGTGCCCAAACCAAAGAGAATTGACCTAGAGGGCCCTGGTCCGAGTCTTTCAACGAATGGTCCGTATAGCGCACAATCGAAGCAGTTCCCGTTCCCACTCCCTTGTCTTTCATTTGATTAAACGGCACATGCTGCTGTTCTGTCGCGTTTCCCCATGAGCTTTCTATGGCGTGGATAAGACGTTTTTTATCGATCGAAAATTTGCATGAAAAGCCCACTGGACACTAGCATTCTCATCAAGCCATAAACAGCCGACATTGCAAATTAAGTTATTCGGAAACATTTTAAGTCGTCATTCCGCAAATGAGATATTTAAATAACCAGTTGAATTTGGTTGTGCAGTGATTGATATCATAAGGAACCTCAAATCCTGAAGGCGATGTTCGATAGTTATACCAGGTTTGCTAGGAATCATCGGAACTACACACGCGCCGTACTCTAATTGCAGCAAGAACGAGTGAATTTGGATCAAAAATTCCAACCCACACTTCATCCGAATTGCCCGCAACGATCTGCCAGACTTCAACAGCTTCCGATAACAACAACCTTCTGTCACTGAATTTGGCACGACCACAAACATGCTCACAAAACAGATGTCCACTCTAATGTCCAACAGAGAGGAAAGCCTTCGACGATAAAACAACCAACACAGTTTGTTTACGTGTTCCAGTAAAATAGTAAAATCAATAAAAAATGGCCAATCATGCGCTTTTACAGCTCAGTCTTAGGAAGAGATCAAACCATACTGTTAAGCAAATCGTACAAGATAGACTTTGATTCATATGCCCTCGGCCTCTCCGACATTCGACCACCAAACAATGCACGGTGAGTACGTACTACTAATGACTTCTGAGAAAGATGGAAAGTCAAACGCTCAGAGCAGAGTTTGCGTACCTGAGAACAGGCATTAAACAATTTGGAACGTGACTCAGTTGTCGCGCCTTCACCAATCTCATTTAAATCATGACCGGCAGAGAAGAATCGTCCAGCACCGCTAATTATGAGCGCACGTACATCTGGATCACGCTCAATATCCCGCAGTGCATTGTGCAATTCCGAGATCAGGGCGGACGACAAGCAGTTGGCTTTTTTCTCGTCATTTAATGTTAGAACTTGGATGCACGAATCCACGCGCTCAGAAAGTACATAGGGAACCGATCGACTGCTCGTATGTCGCACAAGGCGCAATAAAGGAATGCAAATTTTGCGAATTGAAAACATTGGAAGGTGACAAAGTCTGAAATGAAAAAGCGTATTTTATTGGGACAAGGTTTTCTTGGCAAGTTTGTTAGGCCATGGTTGACGAAATATATTGTCATTTACACGTTCGAGAAGTACAAAGGAAGCAACAAAAATTGGAAAACCGGTCATATGAACCTAATGAAAGCTCTTATGGTCCTATGCCGCTTCAAGCTTCAAAGTCATAATTACCGGGCCCTCGCCTGATGTACCAGATCTCAGATGTGATGAAATATTCTACTTTCACCATACTCATGCGTGATAAGTGTAATAAGCATTAGTATCCACTGTACCAGAGCGCTTCGATGAGGAATCTCACACGTTTCTTATGTGGTATGCGACAAATGCGTGGGTTCATCCAATATGGACCCCACTTCAGTGATTCGTCATGCATTCAATGAACGGCTTCATGATTGTCATCATGCAGCATTCAAGAGAAACTCCACTAACTGCTGCCAGTCTCGAGTTACATGTTAGCATAGAAAGAATGAGTGGATATACACGGTGGACAGAGAGTGCATTTACAAGAAGGAGAAACAAAACAGTGCTGCGGTTGCTAACAAACTGAACACAATTAAATTGCGCAAAAGCACATGCTTCTAATCATTCTGATTCGACAATGATCGCCGTTTTTCACGGTTCGTTGCTATATCAGCCAGTTTATCCTTATAACTGGCAGACGGATCTTCTTGATCCCAACTATGGAAAAATGAGACACCTACTTCAGCTAAGTTCGCTGTAGATTTTCTCTTTCCACGCTTCCACCCTATTTTTTTTACCTCCACGTGACTTCTTCAACTTCGATGGAAGAACGGGAAGCAGAACACGGTAGGGTAGCTGTATATTCGCCAACGCAGTCTACCTAGCATCATACGCTCTGATAGTGTTCTCTGACCTGGTCCAAACACCTGATCCTAACCTAACCATTGGTCACTCGATTACTCCATCCAATCCCAGCCATACAACGAAAACAGCGACAATCAAAAACCTCCAAGCGGCGAGGATCTGCACCATTCAAATTTCATGTTTCGCACCATATCATGAAGCAGAATCTGATACAAAATGCACACGACCTGTTAACTGCAGTAAACTATCAGGCTGACGCTAAAAGTGCTTCCGTCCATGGTACGCCGCTTGAGCCAGGGATAAACGTGTCCCAATTTTTACTACCATGTTACCCATCACTTATCACGCAGCTGACGCGGTAAATGAAACGGTTGGCAGTCATTAGTTCCTCCGCATCCTGTACCAAGATCAGTATTACTGTTGTCCAGTCTGACAACAGCAAAAGGCGCAAAGAACATCCCGAAAGGGGCTACAGCACTCGTAAGTCTGTCTAGTGCGCATGTTCCACGGCTTCCAGTAAGTCGTCAGCATTAACTGGGTCACACACCTTTCCCCCTTTTACCAATTCGACACCTGGATCCTGAAGACCTCCTAAGGCATCCACCTTTACTTTATCGATGAAGAAAACAATCAAGAATGGAGAAATAGGACAACTTTGTGGGGCACCACTAGTCGTTCCGAATGAATATGGGCGGGTACAATGCCCGAAAATCCACGAACTTCTGTGGTATACCATGCCGCTGAAAAGAACTGAATAGCGTTGTTTGGGTAACTGAATGGAACAAGTTTTTCAAGTAAAGAAAAAACTACGGTTGTGTGGTTCATTTCAAGTAAACGGCGAAGGGTGAAAACCCGGTCGGTGCAACCTTGACTTGGGCGAAGTCCAGCTTCGCCATCACCATCAGCGTTAAACAGCAAAGCAAGCCCCACTGACCGCTCCCTCTTCCCCACAGTTACATTTTTCTGTGAAAAGAGTGAATATTCAAGGGGAACAACCAGTGGATCTACACAGGCGAGATAAGATAAGAATACTACTAAGGCCAACACATGGAACACAGTCTAACTGTACAGGCGCACTCTTTCAATCATTCTCACTCGATAGAAAAAAACAACACGATCGCCGCCATTCACGGTTCGCTGTCATATCCGTCAGTGTCTCAAGCCAGCTAGTTGACGGGTCTTTCGGACTCCAACCACGAAAACGAAGACGTGGTGAGACACCTACTTTACCCGAATTTGTTGTGTATTTTCTCATTCCACGTTGCCACGTCATCTGCTGACCTCCACATGGCTTCTTCTAACACTCTGTGGGAGGAACACAAAATAGGGCACAGTACGGTAGACGAGAATTTGCCATGCGCAATACATGACCCAAGTCAAGCTTGCTGTTCGCAGATGCTACTCCCGCGAACCGGTGTCAGATCGCACAGCTTTATCAAAGCTAAAGTGGTGACAATTATTAAAATCAATCTGATCTCACGATGATTGCTACGATCACTGCATATTCCCTTCTTAAATACGGATACAACTAGTGACTCACTCAGAATAAAGGAATATGCTCGTTCTAAATGTCACAGAGCAGGGAGATAAGCGATTTCATCAAAATATCCCTACCTAGATCGAGAAAAACTTGAGGAAATTCCTCCGGACAGTCCGATATCCAAGATACTGTTTGTCTGTATTTCCGATTACGATGGAGGATCAAGTGAGATTACCCAGGAACTCGCAGCTGTTGGTGTCATTAACTATCTCAAGAGCTCAGGATCAAATGGCAAAGGTGACATCGGATAGGAAAATTGTAGTCGCCTTTATCCACATGACCAATAGCACCAAAGGTGACGGTCATGTCTTTCTACTGCACGAAGGTATCCGATGTGAAAATTTCAACGTACTCTTGATTTGAATATTGGTGTACTACTAGAACATGACTACTTACAACAAAAAGTCCGTAGAAATACCTTTCCAGAGTCCAGCCACCAGTTGCACTTATAGATCACTCTATTGCTAACCTTCCAGTTCCTTTCCTTCGAACATCTGAACCACTTCTGCCGTCGTCAGTTGCGAGGCCTGGAGAAAAAGATCGGAAGACGGAAGCACGATATATAATATAGAAGATAAACTCCATGGCCAAAGGACACGAATAGGAGAAAGTGGAGTAACATTCACGAGAAGTCAATTTATTGATCCCGTTTCCAAAGAGGCGAAGAAAGAGAAAAGGTAAGTATTCCCGGAACAACAAAATTTGTATGAACTTATACACAAAACGTGTGTAAGGTGAAAAACAATAATCGACAAAGAAAGAATGGCTTGCGTGCTTTCATCATAAACACTTTGAGACCGCCTTTGCCATGTTTTTGGCATTTTTTTTTACGTACACGACTTCCGGATGTAGGATACACAGAATTCGCGCCACTGACTTCTGTCGTGAGTCATAACAGTCTTTGCAATCCACGGCTATCTCCGTCTCTTGGGCCCTACCAAAGAAGCAGAAAACATAAACCAATCCGAAAACCGGTGTTATCTCTACACCAAATCATCGCTTTTAGCCATGCCCAACACCTGAAAGGCGGCACCGAAAGTCAAATGATCGATAGCCATACCCAATACGTGTTCAACCCACCGAAGGTCATTTGCAACGATTACCTGTATTCAATACACGACGACGTACCTCTTCATTGCCACCCGATGTTCCCACCGAATTCGAACAATGGTTCGAAGACATTCCTGCCGCAATACAGAAGGTCGTCGGCCATCTCCAACGTGGATGCCGTGTGACCCAATTGTAGAGGACACGAACTGTGACACTGCACTTTTTCCGCTGATGACGGCGTCACAAGTCTCGCAGGCTCACGAAGGTTGTCCCAGCTTTCGTAATTCGCGAAGTGATCTTCGCTCCAACGCCACTTTATCTAACCAGACTTCTGACCACCTCCAACCGCTCGCCACAAAGGGCCAAAACATGCACAGGCTCTACTTAGTCTGGAGGGAGTACCTTGTATTTTTAAGGTGAAAGAGCAAATACCTTACCTGGATAACTTAGTCGCAAAGGGATCCAACGTGCGGTGAATTGCTTGTCCATTGTCGATCAGCAAGCAAATACGGTCAGCATACTCTAGGTTAAAAATTGTTCCCTGGAGGCAATTCAGCTAAAACGTCAACAGCATCGTCATCGCTCAGCGGTAAACAGCAAGGCAATCCCCACTGACCGCTCCCTCTTCCCCACGAACATATTCTTTTATGAAAAGAAAGAATATCCAAGGGGAACAGTCAGTGGATCCACAGAGGCGAGATAAGATAAGAATACTACTGCAGCCAATACACGGAACACAGTCTAACTGTACAGGCGCACTCTTTCAATCATTCTCACTCGATAGAAAAAAACAACACGATCGCCGCCATTCACGGTTCGCTGTCATATCCGTCAGTGTCTCAAGCCAGCTAGTTGACGGGTCTTTCGGACTCCAACCACGAAAACGAAGACGTGGTGAGACACCTACTTTACCCGAGTTTGCTGTGCATTTTCTCATTCCACGTTGCCAAGTCATCTGCTGACCTCCGTATGGCTTCTTCTCGCACTCCGTGAAGGGAACGCAAAATAGGGCAAGGTATGGTAGACTATTGTTCCCCCCTACACAACACGTGACTCAACTGTCAAACAAACCAGACAGTGTTCTGTAGAACATCCTCAATGGGAAGGTTGAAAATAAACACAACTTTTTCTTACCCCATCGGAGTCAATGAAGGGTGAGGAAATTTCTCCACAAACTCTAACCCAATCTGAGGTATAAAGGCAAAACCCATTACTTTTTATGACGTTCCATGCACTAGCGCCCCATAGCCACTAGGGCCCACTACATGTGGGAGGGAGCAACAACCGCGACCCTGAAACTTTGAGTGGCATAGAGCCGCATAAGATACCACAAAGGTCAGGTGCAGTAACGAAAACCGGCCTCGCCTTCGTGAGCATGTTCTTCACGCGTTGTCGGCAATCTTCAAACCGATCTTAGCGACCGTCAGATTTCACAACAAGGGTTTACCCATACGGCCGCGCGAGACACCCGAAGCTTCCAGAATACGCCTGTCAGAAGCGGAATCATGAGAGCAACACATGCAAGGTGGTGGATGGTTTTGTTGTCATCCGGCTCATTAGCACAGCTGATTTACTGAGGTCTTATGGGTTTTGCCACTTTAAGTCTCGGGATCATGATTATCGGTCTTCTCCCAAATTAGCCATGACAGTACACGATTACATGCACATGCGTTCATAAGCAATCATTGTGCACGCGAAAATTAAATAAGTACTCACCACCCTCACCACTACTTGCGGCCGTCACGAAACTACACCTTGAGGTGGTGTGACGGCTTGCGTGCCCTCATGATCCAACGAGCTATACAGGATGGCTTATCTTAAGCCGAAGATCCTATCATGCCTGGAAGGTCAATGGGTACAGGCCTGACAAAGTAGCCTCCTGGTCCTCCAAGTCGGGAGTTGATCTGAGTGGAAGAATAATTGATCCAAGTAGACGGGCGCCCACTCAGCTATTCCCCGCTGCCTTGCGGTCAGGTTCTTGTCAGAACCAAAGGCTTTGGTTGAGAACCCTAATCGTTCTTCTGCTTAGCGGCTGGACTCTGTAGCAGTACCCGTATATCAAAACCTATGAGTTACACGTCTACAAATAATTCCATACTGCATTTTTCGTCGCGCAGGAAAATCAGAAACGCACCGCTCACTGCATCGAGCGAAGTAGATAGTAATTAGTATGCTACTACTTAGAGTTCCCTCTCTTTTAT
>LUCM01000831.1:141769-266416 GCA_008360955.1 Fasciolopsis buskii | reverse complement strand
GTCAGGTGCAGTAACGAAAACCGGCCTCGCCTTCGTGAGCATGTTCTTCACGCGTTGTCGGCAATCTTCAAACCGATCTTAGCGACCGTCAGATTTCACAACAAGGGTTTACCCATACGGCCGCGCGAGACACCCGAAGCTTCCAGAATACGCCTGTCAGAAGCGGAATCATGAGAGCAACACATGCAAGGTGGTGGATGGTTTTGTTGTCATCCGGCTCATTAGCACAGCTGATTTACTGAGGTCTTATGGGTTTTGCCACTTTAAGTCTCGGGATCATGATTATCGGTCTTCTCCCAAATTAGCCATGACAGTACACGATTACATGCACATGCGTTCATAAGCAATCATTGTGCACGCGAAAATTAAATAAGTACTCACCACCCTCACCACTACTTGCGGCCGTCACGAAACTACACCTTGAGGTGGTGTGACGGCTTGCGTGCCCTCATGATCCAACGAGCTATACAGGATGGCTTATCTTAAGCCGAAGATCCTATCATGCCTGGAAGGTCAATGGGTACAGGCCTGACAAAGTAGCCTCCTGGTCCTCCAAGTCGGGAGTTGATCTGAGTGGAAGAATAATTGATCCAAGTAGACGGGCGCCCACTCAGCTATTCCCCGCTGCCTTGCGGTCAGGTTCTTGTCAGAACCAAAGGCTTTGGTTGAGAACCCTAATCGTTCTTCTGCTTAGCGGCTGGACTCCCTAGCAGTACCCATCCATTATTCCCCGTGAGTTACACGCCTACAAATAATTCTACACTGCATCGGTCATCGCGCAGGATAATCAAGACCGCGCTGCCCATTGCATCGAGCGCACGTGGGGTGGGTAGTGATAAGTATGCTACTGCTCAGCGTTCCCTCTCTTACGCTCAACCTGTCTCTTCTGTCTCCAACCCAATCTGTTTGCCCCTTCTGCCTACCCATAATATCTCCATTGATAACACGCCCGATACTCGCAACGGTTTATTGTCAAGTAGTGTAGTCGGTGGTTTTCAGTCTGTTAGCTCACATGTTCTCAAACTTCGTCAGCCTCTGAATCTGGGTTCCTTCAATGTGCGCACTTTAATGCAGGCTGGACAACAGACGTGTGTTTGGCTCTGACAGTGGACTCACTTTCAATTGATGTCTGCTGCGTGAGTGAAACACGAATTTAGGATTCGAGTAGAGTAGAGTAATTCAACTAACTGCGCCAAACGTCTCGACAAGATATTTCCTGCACAATTCAGGACACGGAGCAGCTCAAGCTGTGGGTCAGCGTGGTGTAGGAATAGTCTTGAGTGAGAAGGTTGAAGCAGCCCTTCTACACTGGATTCCAGTCAACAGTCGCTTATGTGCCATGAGACTGCAGGGATCAGTCGGCGTCCGAAAGGATAGTAGTGTCAAGCGTAGTTTATTTGTTATCTCAGCATGCGCTCCAACAGACTGCAGCACTGATATGGAGAAAGACGAATTTTACGGTAACCTCGTCACTCTGATTCGGAAGAGCAAACACTCTGACATTGTAATGGTAGCAGGTGACTTTAATGCACAAGTAAGAAAATTTAGTGCATCGGAGTCCTGTTTAGGTGGGCGATGCGCCTTGCCTGGCACAGCGAACAGAACACGGGGAAAAACTTCTCCAATTCTGTGCAGATAATCATTTATTCCTATCTAGTACGAATTTCCGACACAGTTCGCGTCGCACAGCGACATGGCGCTCTAACTCGATAGGTATTTCGAGTCAGATTGACCATATCGCAGTTAGCTATCGTTGGCGCGGTTCTGTCCACAATTGTAGATCATAATGGACCACGTAAGTCGAATCGGACCATGCGTTAGTTTTAATGCGATTTTTGCTGCAGCTGAATGGCCATCGACGCAGGCCACAAATCCGATTGGCTGTCGAACGTTTGTCTGATTCGGCTGTTCGCAACAGCTACGAACAGAAACTGTCCGAGGAACTAAGAACTGCGACCAATATCAATGTAGACGATCAGTGGGATCAAATTAAGCAGGCTATGCATTTGGCAGCGAATTTCGCCAGCGGTCCCAGACCTAGTGTTCATCAAAAACACTGGATCTAGCAAGCGTCGCTAATTCTAATGGAGCAAAAACACCAGCTGCCTAACTGCAAGGAGGTGAATAGGATGTGTCGGCAGTTGCGGCGTCAGTTGACCATAAGCCTAAGGAATGACCGCGAAAACTGGTGGGTTAAGTTAGCCGAAGAGATGGAAGTGGCGTACGCTTCAGGTAACAGTCAAAGACTGTTTAAGCTTATACGCGACCGCGGTGGGCGACACCGGCGAACTTCGGTTAGTGAATTCATGTGCGATAGGACTGGAGAGCTCATCCATGGTAGAAAGGAAAGACTGGACCGTTGGGCAGAACATTTCAAGGATCAGTTTAACTGGCCATAAGCTAACATATTTAGTCCGACTTTTGGAGCCGTGAATCCTTGGGAGGTGTCACTTGATCCCCCAACGGAAGTGGAAGTGGAGTCGAATATTCGGCTTCTGTAGAGGGGAAAAACTGCCGGTCCCGACGACCTTCCCTCAGTTCTTTTCAAATTTGATGGAGAAATGCTGATGAAATCACTTACCTCCTTGCTTCGTGATATTTGGAACGAGGAGCGTATCCCGCTATCGTGGGGTGAGTCACTGATCGTACCCATCTTCAAGAAGGGTACACGGAGTGACTGCAACAATCACCGTGGGATTAGTTTAATTCCGATAGTTACTAAGGTGTTAGCTTCGATAATGCTGCATCTTTTGACACCGATTCGTGAGAGTAATAACCGCGAACAACAGGCCGGATTTCGGCCAGGTCGAGGTTGTATCGACCAAATATTCCCTCTCCGAGGAATACTCGAAACGCGCCACACACAAACCGGAGCCCTACGATCGTAGTCTTTCTGGACTTGAAAGGTGCTTTCGACTCCGTCGATCGACCAGCACTACTCAGTGCTTTCCACCGGAACGGTATGCCAACGAAGTTCGTGAACCTGTTGCGAGCATCGTACTCACATTCCTTTGGTTGCGCGAGAATATACGGTGAACTACCAAGTTCATTCGAAACGACCAATGGCGTTCGACAAGAGTGTCCCATCTCTCCATTCCTGTTCAACTTCGTCATGGACGGGGTGATGGAAGATGATTCAGGTAGTCTTCGATATGTAGGAGTCGAACTGGGAAGTGGAGGGAAGCTATGCGACCTAGATTACGCAGACGACGTC
The DNA here is from genome assembly GCA_008360955.1 of Fasciolopsis buskii. NCBI lineage: Eukaryota > Metazoa > Platyhelminthes > Trematoda > Plagiorchiida > Fasciolidae > Fasciolopsis > Fasciolopsis buskii. Next base: position 263,202 of record LUCM01000831.1, on the reverse strand, counting down.
GTGCCTGTTCGAGTCTGCGGACCATGCACAACGGGCACTAGATAGACTGTCGAGATCGGTTGCTCGCTTTTGCATGTGCTCTGCACCTTCAAAATACAAAGTGCTATTGAAAGACTGGACGACAGCAGCGCCGAACTTGATATTGGATGGAGAGGAACTAACGACTGTAGACCGTTTCACCTACCTTGGTAGCTGCGTGTCCAACGATGGGAGGTAAATATGCGTATATCTATGGCACGTGCAGCTTACGCTGGATTGAAGCACTTGTGGCGTCGGCCTGAAATTTCTGTGAAACTGAATTTGAAAGGTCGTGTGTACTGTGCTGCAGTGCATTCAGTTCTGCTGTACGGTTGCGAGACGTGGAGTATGCGTGTGGGCGATGTTCGTCGGCTGGTGGTTTTCGACAACCGATGTTTACGTAGTATGGATAGGACTGGATGGAGTGACCGGGTGAGTAATGTTGAGGTTAGGAATCTGGTATTGGGTACCACTTCTGAAAATAGCTTGCTTCAGCGTATGAAACTTAGTAGACTACGCTGGTTGGGTCACGTGTTGCGTATGACGAACACCCGTCTACCATACTGTGCCCTATTTTGTGTTCCTCCTAAGGAATGGAAGAAGCCATGTGGAGGCCAACAGATGACGTGGCAACGCGGGAGGAGAAAATGTACAGCGAACTTAGGTAAAGTAGGTGTCTCACGTCTTCGTGGTTGGGGTCCGACAGACTTGTCGACTTGCTGGCTGGAGACACTGAAGATTATGGCAGTGAACCGTGAACAGTGGAGATCATGTTGTCAGTCTCTATCGAATCAGAATGATTGAAAACACGTGCGTTTGTACAGTTAGACTGTTTCGTGTGTTGGCTGCAGCAGCGCCTTATCTTTTCCCGCCTGTGTAAGTCCACTCCCTGTTCCCGTTGGATGTTCACTCTCTTTATAGAAAAGTGTAACTCTGGGGGAAGTCATCGGTCAGTGAGGCTTGCCTTGCTGTTTAACGCCAAACGATTATGATGATGACTGAATTGCGACAATGACTCTGTTCTTCAGTCTCTCCAATCCTCTTCTCTTGCTTTTTTGAGGGAAAATAAGATCTCTTCGCCAGACACAACAAACTTTCAATTTCTTAATTGCACCTTTTGCTTTTCTTCTGTTTACGAGATAGATGTGTGCTTTCGTTATTCATTCAGCTTTCGCCTACGGGGTACCAAATCTCGACTTTTCTATAGCGAATTTCAACTGGTGATTGAAACTCCGATTTCTTCCCTCCAATCATTGCTTCTCCGTTGTTTGTGGTTCCCCAACAATACGCACTGTTCCATTTTTGATTTATAACCTTCAGGTATTGAACGTATACTTGTTACAAAACGCATTAGTTATATTACTATCTCAGATTTCAATGTTCACAACCGCTAGGGGCTGACACTCTCGTCATGAGGCGCGAAGCCGAACAGTTCACTGCAGTCAATAGCTTATCGCAGCTAACTGACCCCTCAGACGCATACCCGTGGTCATAGTCTTGACTTTATCCCTACTTTGGTCCCTTCTCTTCACTCAAGTAATTCTATCTTCCTCTAGGCTGATCGGACCATTATGTCATCACATCAACCGTCAATTTCATTTGTCGCAACCCTCCACCCTTATCAAGACAAATTTTCGCGCTGCGATTCCCTCCAATTAGGGAGTTTCCGCGACTTCTTAGCTTTCCATCCTTGGAATGACTGTTGTCTTACTTCAGACGTCTCCACAGCCATTTCCAAATTTAACACTAATCATTTACTCCACACTTCCAAAGCAGACAAACCTGAGTGATTTAATCACGCGTGCGATCCCGCTGTGCGTTCAAAACACTGAACATTGCGCCGCTGGTGCCAATCGCCCACTTCCACCTCCCGCTACCGCTTCGTGCAAGTTATGAACAAGCGTCCAGCAACTACACAGATAGCCAAAGAGTGCAGTCAACTGCAAAGCTGAACGTCTACTCCCACCCGTAACCGGTAGTCGAGCGTTTTGGCCCCTTTCTAAAGTAGCCCTCTGCAATTTCTGCCTTCCAAACATTTGACTGTACTTCCTCTGGTGATCTTGTTTGCGAACCATATGAGAAAGACTAGGTTCACGCCTCCCGGTTTGTCTCCAATTTTACTCTACACAATTATCCTACCTCTCCGGCTTCTTCGTTTCATAATACCTCTCTCTTTCTACTTACCGTCAGAATTGGGAGGATCCGCCAAGCACTACGTTCTCTGAACATTTGGAAACCACCCGATTTAGGCAGTACTCCAACCATTGCCCTTAAAATGTCTTCTTCTGAGCTGGCTTCGTTCACATCACCTCTTCCACCATTCCCTTAGACTTTCTAACTTCCCACGCTCTCGGAAGCACGCAGTGACTTGCCCCATTCCGACACGCAGTGGTCTTACTGATCCTAACAACTATCGTTCGGTTTGCTTCACACATTACTTCGAAAGTACTTAAGACTCATGCCCGACTAACTGCGTTCGTTTCTCGAGTGCGAGGAATTGCTGGGCGACCGCCAATACGGCATCTGATGTTGTCGTTTAACGGGCGATTTATTGGCTCTCGTCTCAAACTCCTGTCGGCATCACTTGACAACAACACATCTGGTATTGCTCAAAATACCTGAGGCTCTCGAACGAGTTTGGCACGAAGGTCTTCCGGTGAAACTGCTTGCGTTCGGAATCTCCCCGTTGCTAGTATCGACACGAAGTTTCTCTATTAAGCGAACCATCCCCGTCCGAGCTGATAGGGTCTTGTCCCAGTCGTCTCCCGTAAATACTGGCGTCCCCCAAGATCCAGTACTTGGGCCCACCCCACTTTTGTCCACTGATGAACTGTCCCTCATCTTCCACCCGATTCATCATTTTGCCGAAAAAGCCAATCTTCATTGTTCTTCTTACTGCGCTTCTCACCGTGCAAAAACTAACATCGGTCGTGACCGCAGTGTCACTAGTGTATCTCTAAATTCCGATCTTGAAAACATTTCTTCTTAGAGCTCCAACAACCATATTACATGCAATGCTTCCAAAACCTTTTCTTTCAGTTTCCTTGAAACGTCGTTTTTCTCCTAATATCTGACCTCCGGTCCGTCTATTTCGAGTTCCATGAACCGTTTCTTTACTTAGCTTATCCATTAGGTCTTTACTATACTGGTCTTCCTTCATATCTGAACTTGCTTCTTGCGCTGCGTGCAAAGATGGTTTTCTGTTCCGCTCCAGGCATTTCTTCGCCCCAGTTCACCCTCAAATTCCCTCAGCATTCGAATACTACAGTCACGTGTGGAGTGGGATTTCGTCAACTTTGTTTGCGCTTATTGGTCGGGTTCAACGACAGGAGATCCGGCTGACCGACGATCTTCCATTATCATCTAATTTGCAGTTACTGGTTCATCGTCGGGCAGTTGCTTCGCTACCCCTTTTCTGCCGTTATTGCTTTGGTTCTTGTTCTTCGAAGTTTGCCTCGGCAGTTCCTCTTTCTGTAACCTTTTCTCGCTCTTCTCGCACACGGGCAGCTAGTCACATCTACTAGATTTCTGTTGCTCGGTGTCGTAATTATTTCTTTTACCTGCTTTTTTCCCGGACTTCTAAACCTTGAAACACCATCTTACTTCTTGTATTGCTGGCCATTTACAATCCAGCACTCTCCAAAAGCGAGATCAACAAATCGGCCCTTCTCGCCATGGGGCTTATCCCTTATACCGCATTTCGCCTTGTGTAATAAAATAAAGATCTCACGCAGCCGCTGTTGTTGCGATGACCATAATTTTCACTCAAGTCCTGCGGATAAAAATTCCCCGATCTGCCCCTTCTTTCACTGGTTCATCACCTATTTACAGTTTCTTTTCCCTGTAATTCCATATTCCACAAATGAGCATAGCTCATACCAGTTTTCAGGGTCATTAGTTTTGACATGCCGTCAAAATGGTAGGACTGCGTTAGACACTTAAATTTACCGCAAACTATGGTTTCATATCTTCCCTTCGTCAGTTAGCACTATATATCTAAATGTCTGAGGTAAGTAAATCGAAAAGAAAGTTCTCCGTGTCGCAATATATATTTATTTATTTATGTAATTCTATGCAATATGTATATATATATATATATGTATTAGTTACGATGCCTATGGCGACCAGTTTGGTGTCACAATTGACGACACCTAAGTGGTCGAAAGAAAATAACGTGAAAATACAGTCAGCGAGGTTCCTGGGACAGCCAGAAGAAAAATCGACCATGGGAGAGAAAGGATACAAATATATTGCCAAGGTGGCTCGGCAGGAAGCGAATCCTATTTGTTCGAGTGAGCGGCTGATAAGAGGCATCTAGGCAACGAAACCACAATCGACCTAGAACATGCTAGGCGGTTGTCAATTGAAGTATGAGAAACGGTGAGCGATGAATCATTGATGGTAGTGCGAAGGTCACTAGATGGCCAATGCATAGCACCTAAGCGTGACAGACTGTAGTGTTTCCTTGTTTGTTTCCTGAGGTAGCCGGTAAGCTATACATATTTGTTGGCGGTTTAACAAAGTTGAGTAGCTGCGGTGCAGTGTATGCATTCGATGGTGAGAGAGACTGATAAAACGAGAAGTTGAAGACACTGTAGGTGCAGCAAAAGGAGTAGAAGGAACCGGGAACTGTATGACTGTGCTACAACTTTGATAAGACAGGTGTAATCGTGGTGGTAACAGACATCATCGTGTTCTCTGAATCTTATGGTCGAAATTAAGGTAACAGCCAGGTACGGTCGTGAGACAAAAATAATCCGTTCGGAGATTGGGCTGCTTGTCTGGATAACCCAAATGACGGTTGGTGCCAGTGAAAAAAAGGTGTGCTGCGAGAATGATATGGTGTAAGAGGTAGCTTTTGGTGCCGGAATGAATCGGAGCCGATTTTGTTTCCAAGTAAAGTCCCAGTTGTGTTGACACTGGAAGATTCATGCTAATTAAAGCCACTGATGTTCCTGCGCAACGAATCACTTTCAGATTTAGTAAGAATATTGCAGCCAGAGAGGATCTGGGAAAAGATACCAAAACTACTCCATTCCGTATCTGCAGTATTTCCCATTGTAAAGGAACTACTCATTCCATGTTCACATGAAGATCAATTCTTCAGGTATTACAGTTGAGATTCCTATTTTGAAGTTTATATTGGTCAAGTATCGGCAAACAGAACATACGGCCTATATTAATGGAACGATTGGGAAAAAAGAATCCACATCAAGCGAGATCGCTGTTCTCCGAGGTGTCTTGGTCTTTTATCATCTCGAGGAAGGAGAACAACTTTACAGTTAGCTAATGACTTCTGCAAGAGTTCAAGAACTTCTGCAACCCACTGGGCTGCAGCGCGTTAGGCTTAGCTGCTCATGTTCAATATTAGTCTTAGTGGCATATTAGGCCTACGCACTTTCGATTGACATCCACATGGGAGAAAAACGTTACAGAACGTCCCGGAAGCAAGATTGCCTGACTTAGTTAGTTTCAATAATTAGGTCACTTCATGCTCAGCTTTCGCAGCGTTTTTCTTTTATTACTTGTTTTTTTACTTTCACAGGACTATTTCCTGCGAGAGAAGCGGGCTCCTTGAACACTGGGGATCATTGCATACCAAGCGTTGCGACTGGAAGCCATATCCGTCCAGGCTGCCACATAATAATTTTCGAAAACAGCGAACACAGACCAGCCTTAAGGTCAGACGCTTCACGCCCTCTTTGATGACACCGATTCATGTGTTCAACTTGCAGCTAAAGCAACATCTCCATTCTAACTGTGGTGGAGGCGTAGTGATCGTCAAGAGAATTCTGTGCATGAGCCGAAGAACGCAACCCTAGCATTGCAGCCGACAAATATGGAAGAAAATCAGCTGTTCCATATCCCAGCACAGCTTTCTTAATTCGTCATTATTCAGTGTTAAACAGCAAGGCAAGCCTCACTGACCGCTCCCTCTTCCCCACGAACACATTCTTTTATGGAAAGAGAGAAGGCGAGATAAGAAAAGAATATTACTGCAGCCAATACACGGAACACAGTCTAACTGTACAGGCGCACTCTTTCAATCATTCTCACTCGATAGAAAAAAACAACACGATCGCCGCCATTCACGGTTCGCTGTCATATCCGTTAGTGTCTCAAGCCAGTTAGTTGACGGGTCTTTCGGACTCCAACCACGAAAACGAAGACGTGGTGAGACACCTACTTTACCCGAGTTTGCTGTGCATTTTCTCATTCCACGTTGCCAAGTCATCTGCTGACCTCCGTATGGCTTCTTCTCGCACTCCGTGAAGGGAACGCAAAATAGGGCAAGGTATGGTAGACGATTGTTTCCCCTACACAACACGTGACTCAACCAGCGTAGTCTACTAGATTTCATACACTGACAGCGCCTAATACTAAATTCCTGACCTCCGCGTTACTCACCCGGTCACTCCACCCAATCCTAGCGATACTACGCAGCATGGTCTGCCTACGTAGACATTGGTGTTTCCTTATTTCGTTGTTAGAGATTCGTGGTATCCCCAAACGCGGTGGACAGATTTCGCATTCATATTTGTTTGAAGGTTGGTTTTATCGTGTGCGCACAGTACTCGTCGATGCTGCGAAAACACTACGCGTGCCGTCTAGCTCCATGGTAACTTCCTCTGCCTGCTAGTTTCATAGCAGAACTGGCTCAAGCTATTTGAACGCTGAGACATTCTCGATTCTTTCACCGTTGATAAAAAGTTATTGAGCACATGGGATCTGGAAGTTCGAGAAAGCATTTGATTTTGTTGTGTGGCTTTCGAGGACGACTTTCACGGCAAAGGGTTATTGTGCTCGGGGGGGGGGGGCTGCACAATCAACGAACACAAATATGTCGTCCGGAAGATCCAGGTCCATGACATAGACTGATGGGTTGAGCTGGACGCCTAGGTAGCCAATCACCGAGTTCATCATCATCACCATCGTTCAGCGTTAAACAGCAAGGCAAGCCTCACTGACCGATGACTTCCCCCAGAGTTACACGTTTCTATAAAGAGAGTGAACACCCAACGGGAACAGGGAGTGGACTTACACAGGCGGGAAAAGATAAGGCGCTGCTGCAGCCAACACACGAAACAGTCTAACTGTACAAACGCACGTGTTTTCAATCATTCTGATTCGATAGAGACTGACAACATGATCTCCACTGTTCACGGTTCACTGCCATAATCTTCAGTGTCTCCAGCCAGCAAGTCGACAAGTCTGTCGGACCCCAACCACGAAGACGTGAGACACCTACTTTACCTAAGTTCGCTGTACATTTTCTCCTCCCGCGTTGCCACGTCATCTGTTGGCCTCCACATGGCTTCTTCCATTCCTTAGGAGGAACACAAAATAGGGCACAGTATGGTAGACGGGTGTTCGTCATACGCAACACGTGACCCAACCAGCGTAGTCTACTAAGTTTCATACGCTGAAGCAAGCTATTTTCAGAAGTGGTACCCAATACCAGATTCCTAACCTCAACATTACTCACCCGGTCACTCCATTCAGTCCTATCCATACTACGCAAACATCGATTGTCGAAAACCTTAAGGCTGAGTTGCTCGCAGTCCAACCATATATACCGCACAAGTATATTCGCGTGGCAAATAGTATACCATTTGTCTTTAGAATGCTTCCCATTGTCTCCACAAGACCCATGATTAACTCAGTAGAAAGCAGCGCGGGAATCAGTGAACTATGTTGCGCTCGGCTCCTGGATTCTCCGGCCACGTTCCAGAACTCGGGATGGTACAAATATTTGTGATGTCTAAACACCATGGCCCGGCCTTGTTGTAATACCCTGATGGACTGACCAACATGCAACACTGAAGCGCAAAACCTCAGCACACAATAGCACAAGAAAACAACGCCTGTGGTCTAGCAGGACATTAATACAAAGAGAGTGGGGGCAATGACCCAGGATTGAGCTCCCAGGCCCCGTAATCGCACAACGAGATGGAACGGGCCAGATGACCTCTTCAGTGGGTAGCCACACTGAAACAGAGAGCGGAACTTGAACACCGAACCCGCTCGCGAGAGCGAGAAGACGAATGCAAAACAGGGCCACGCGTTTACTGGTGATCCAACAATGCAAGTCAAGAATGAAATGAGCCATATCGTTTATACGGTTTTGTGGGCTGGTCTTAGTCGTCAGGCGAGGCAGCCAATCACAGAGAGAGGTTTGATGAATATTTTTGCAGTCATACAACATTTTTCGACCGCGCGATGTGTAAAATACTGTCGATTTCTTGTCGAAACGTACCAAACGAATCAGAATCTGCAATACAGAAAACACCAGGTAGGTCCCCGTCTATGATACCCCCCTTTTTCAATGTTTTTAAGTGTTTTCTTCCATTTACCTGAAATCGCCCGGCTTGATGGCGTGGGCGATCAAACCTTCGACAAGGGAGTAGGCTTACATCACTTTTGTCCGCTGGCGATAGCGGCTCTGTAATTTTGAGGGCATTCCTCAACATTTCGACAGGAAGTCATCCACCGTTGTCCACCGGGGAGTCGATGCAGCGTTTCTTATTTGACTCCTGCGTCTGATCCAATTGCCGACCGTCACAGCGAATTCATACACCTGGGATCTTGTTTTGCGCTGGATCCTTCAGTCCAGGCTAGTAGTTCAGTTCTGAAGTCTCTGAGGTACACCGTTTAACCTTTGCATGCACCTCTTTCGGCACCTTATGCTGATAGGAGGGAATTAGTAGTAAGATACTGTGGATGTTTATAACTTGTGGCACAATAATACATCTTCCGGGGAAATTCCTCGGAGTGAGCTTTGGTTCGGAGTCATACGGTACACAAGGAAAATATGGGCACGGTTTCTCTCGTTGTTCCCTCCCCTCGCGTCCTGAATAATGCTCGGTTCTATATATCGACTGAACTGTCCACCTGACCGTTCGATTGTGGGTGGCTTGGGGGAGAGAACTTATACTGCATATGGCTCTTCCAGCAGAAATCGCAGAACAGCTCGGAGGCAAGCTGAAATCCATCGTCTGACACTGTCTGATCGGACAATATGCACTGGGAAAATAAGTGTCGTAAAACCGTAACGGTCCCGTAAGACGTGTCTGGGTTTACTGGGCTCACCACTGGCCCTTTCGATTGCAAACCGACAAGCATCAGGTAATGGGTGCCTTTAACAGGCCTGGTGAAATTAATGTGTAACCTGGACCACGATTGTTTGTGTCATCAAGAGCACATTTGGCTTCTTCGGTGCCATTTTGCACAGCTGCTCACCGTAACCGTGATGCATTCACCCATTCCTGGCCTTTGAGCATAGCTGCAGTGGCCTTCATTCCGCTTGCACTCGATTGGCCCATGTGGAACCGCCGGAGGCACCTCCTTGCCGTCGAGATCAGTTTGGTGGTGTAATTGACATTACACTGGAGCTGTCCGGCCAACTCCAAAACATGTAGCCGTCACTGATATAAGGTGGGTAGTCGGCTGACCAGTGTCGCGCCAATTTGAGTTGGGCACGACGGATGTGCCCGAAACAGTGTCCAGCTGAAGGTGGGCTGGATGACTGTTTACGCTGACCGTGACAAACTTCCTGTGATCAGCACCAGTTATGCGGCAGACAGCAACAAGGCTGAATGAGCGAAAACTCGCATAGTTGTTGGCTGGCTCCCTCTTGCATATTCAAAATAATTTTAATTTCTTGTGAAAAATAACGACAGAATCAACATATACAGCCCCGGAAAACCAGATCTAGAGGTCCGCTCTGTCGTTGCTATAAAACGATTACGAAGCGTTACAAAGTATGACTAACTACTTTTCGCGACCTTCATGGCATTTGGCGGACCCCAGCGGATATTATATGGCTCTGGTTAAGGTGAAGAAGGCAGGCTCGCCGTTTAGTAGACAGGTGACTTAGGAGCATGGGAGTGTTCGGCGCATCCATCAATTTGATTATGCTAATAAGTGATCCGTTGTTCAGTGGCGACATGTAGAAAACCGCATCGTCATTCAGCGGTACACAGCCAGGCATGACTCAATGACAGCCGTCGTTACCAAAGAGTCGTATATTTATGCAGCAAGTGTAACTATTCCATGGGAAAAGGAAGCTGATATAAATAAACGAAAAAGACTGGAATATCTCACTGGCCAACAAATGAAGTAGTGCAAAAGTAAAAGCGCACTCTTTCAATCATTCTCACTCGATAGAAAAAACTAACACGATCACCGCCATCCATGGTTCGCTGCCATATCATTCAGTGTCTCCAGCCGGATTGTTGACAGGTCTTTCGGACTCCAATCACGAAACCGAAGACGTTGTGAGACACATACTTTACTCGAGTTTGCCGTGTATTTTCTTATTCCACGTTGATACTTCATCTGCCGAAAACCACATGCCTTATAATGGCACATTTTGTGGAGAACCCAAAATTGAGCACGCCCCAGTAGATGAGTGATATCACTTTAGAGAATGAGTGGTACAACACATCACAATGCAATAAACGATCAACTTCAATGAACGTGGCACAAAATTCCCGTAATTATCCTCTCAAAAGCAAAAACGAATTTCCATTGAAGACTATCCAATGACGAGTAAATAACTCGATCTGGTCTATATTTCACCGTACTTTCTAAGATTTTCCGAGAATTTCAGTCGGCCATGCTAGTGACAGAGCCACTGGATTAAGTCCCCCTCCCGTTATTTCGCTTTCTCCCTCCAGTAACATTCAAATCGCACCGAACCCGCTTCCGCCGGCTGATGAACTTCTTTATCCTCGATGCCCTCTTAACCTGGCTAAATTCACTGTGTAAACACTGATGCATGTAGGTGAACACTGGATACCCTAGCGATCAATTTGTGTTGTGTTCAAAAGTCTCGCACTCAAGACTGCAGCCCTGTTATCCGACTGATATCCTTATCCAGTCCTTCCGACAAGTTTCATCAGCGTCTTTCAGGGGACTTTGAGACTGCGGCTTTTGGTGTTGCGGGCCTTGGTACGGCCCTCACTGAAAGGGCTGAGGTTTTGCTGGTTGCTTCGATGCTAGTCGACAGCCGGCTGTGTGCAGTGAGACTTCGAGATTGGTGCAAACTAAGCAGCTATCGCCCTGACAGACGAAACTTGTTTTTTGCTTCAACTTAGGGACCAATAGATTGCATCCTAGGTGCAGTCAAGGGCACTTTCTACCAAAAACTGCACTACCTCTTAAGCACAATAAGGTAGGGTGACATCGTGGTTTCGGCGGGGAACGTGAATGCTCGGGCAGGTCGGTTGTCCTCCAATGCGACGCATCTAGGAAGTCACTTTGAACTCGATTCCTGTCGTTCTTAAAATCGCGAGCGATTGTTGGCCTTGTGCTCAGACCATCCATTATTTCTGGCTAGTACAACCTTCAGAGGTTCGAATCGCCGATGCGGTGCCTGTCGTTCGTCCTCTTTCAGTCAGCAACGGATTCAAATCAACCACATAGCTATTAACTAAAAATGGTGGGACTGTTTGAAAGACTGCCCGGTCGTGCTGGAACACCCAATCCCTCCCTTCCCTCTCCCACCTCCCCCCTCCCCCATAGGTTCCGACTACACTTTAGTGTGCACTAAGTTGTCCATGTGCTTCGATGGGCGCCCAAAACGCACACTGCAACATCGGTTAGACCGCGATTAGCCATCTGATCCTACTCGCGTTTTAATCTTTCGAAGTGCATTGAATAAAAAGCCAGAATTGCCTCCGCACACCTCAAACCATCAATGAATACTGGTGGCTTAGAAAAAATGTTTTGTCTTCTGCTTGGTTAGTTAGTTGTTGCTCGACTGGTCGCGTTGCAACACTGAATTTTCGCTGAGTCTCTGCGCCTTCTTAACGCACGCTAGTCTATCCCGGGTGAGGGCGAGTATTATGAAGCACGTCTCGTAACGGGACGTGAAATCAAAGCAAGCTTGCTTAGAGACTGCGAGATCTGGTGGTCACAACGAGCTTTGGAGTCGGAACGTCGTACCGCCATGGGAAATCCCTGCAGGCTGTTTCACCTCGTCCGAGCTACCGGTAAGAAGGCATTGGGTGTGAGCGAAACGATTTGTGCATTTGTCGGTTAGCCTATCTTCAACTGCCAGCGACATCTTGCAGGCTGGACGGAGCACTTTCAAATACAATTTAGCTGGTTCGCAGTATCAGCTCCTCCTGCAGCTATTCCGGCAAGCGTCCGGTGGCCTCTTACAACGGATCCATCAGCTGAGACGGAAATCCCCAGGGACATCTGTGCCTTACCACGTCATAAAGCGCCGAACTCCGATAATCTGTCCCCAGCTCTATTTGAAGATGGTGGAATGGTAATGGTCAGAGAACCTCACTTTTTATTTTCGAAGTTCTGGTGTCCCGAGAAATTCTCTTCCACATAGAGGGAGTCGATCGTTGTTTTCACTCTTGAAAAGTTCTTGCGCAACAACAAGGCTAACCTTAAGTATATTAGCCTAATCCCAATAGCTTCAAATCAGTTTTCGTCCGTCATTCCTTGCAGCCTGTACAACACGCGCTAAGGGCAAACGTGTGAGAAACAGGCCGGGTTTCGCGCTAGTCGTGGATGCATCGACCAAACCTCTACCCTTTGACGGGTATTAGAGCACCGTTTTTACTTTCCAAAGGCCAGTCATCATCATGTTCTTGGACATTCGCGCAGTTTTTGACTCTGTTGATAGGTGTGTACTATGGCACTGTTTGTAAAGGAATGGAGTATTTGTCGGCCCTCAAAGAGTTGTGCGGTCATATGTCAGGTTGGCTAATGGCCTATGGACAGCTTCTACCACCCAGTAGAAAACGGTAAGGCTGCCCTAAGTCCCCATTTCCACTGAACTTTGTCACAGATGATGTTTCACAGAACGTTTTATCTGGTCTTTTAGACGGTGGAGTTAAACTCCTCCTAAGAAACAGAGTTTAACGATGATATCGCCCTGCCGAGTAACAATACTCGCGCGTTAGACCGCTTAGCGTTTGACGTATCCAGGTACGGTATGCACTTGGCACCCCAAAAGTTCAACTTACTTCTTGAAGCACAACACGAATTACGAAGGCCGGAGTAGGTTTCTTGAACCTGCGTCACTTGTGGCTCCGCCATGGCATCTGACTTTCCCTCAGTAGGAAGGTGTATTGACACAGTTCGTAGTATTGTGCTTTATGGTTTCGAGAACTGGCCTATCCGCGTTGAGGAAGCCCGGCTACTTTCAGTGTTTGACCACGGATATCTCCCAAACACTGATTGTGTCTGGTGAGAACATCGGATGAGTAATGACGAGATGCGCCCTCTTGTGTTGGGTGCAGACAGTTGACCTCTGACTGCGATAGGTAATCACCATCGGTGGCTTGGATATATAGTGCATATGGCGGGGCATCGTCTACCCTTTCGTGCTCCTTTTGTATGTGCTGGGCAACAGTGGATTAGGGGATGCAACTGTAAGGCTCTAACTTGGTTTAGAGGTATGAAGAAGATAACCTCGGCTTTGTCCTCGGTTGGTGCTTCCCGTCTTCTTGGTTGGGGCCCGACCGATGAGGAATGTTATTTGTTGAAGACGCTAAGATATGCGGCTCAAAACTAAAGTCACAGTGACGAATACTGTGTGGTTTGTATGCAAAACTCTTTCTTCTCAAGAATAACCGTTAAAAATAAAAATAACATAGAGTGCATAGTGAAAAACGATTACTAACGGTTTAGTATTTTATATGACGTTATTCGTCCAAACTCTATTTGTTGACCTCATGCCTGTTTTCATGATGACGTGTAGGATGTACATATGTGTATTTTGTGGCAGCAGGGGGTTTAAGTGATTTCATGAAATGATTCGCCATGCGACGTGAAAACCCACCTCAAAATGAAGCAACCATGGAAGCAACATACAGCTGTTTCACTCTTGTTAGGACTCATCAGCAATGTCTACCCGCCGCGCCATAACTGGGATGCAAACAGAGAACAGTTGATTTTGAGTCAAATGACTAAGGTATTATGGCACCGTGCAGGCTGTCCACGGTCTGTTCAACTCCACCACATGAGCACGTTGCACCTATCCGTCATTGATTTGCACGACTAGTGGCCGCTAGCTCACAGAGATTGACCCTTACTGATAGATGACTTATCCGCAGAGGGCCAAATAACCACGAAAGATTTGGACATGGCATAAAAATTTTAGCACGTTTAGTGACCGTGCAAATCAGTGGCGGATAGGTGTAAGATTGTGATCGCTAAAGCATGTGACTCAAAATCGCTCATCCCGGGTTCGCGTCCCAGTACCGGCGCGTTGAAATGCGCTGCCGATGATTCCTAACAAGCTGGATTAAACAGCTGTACAGTGCCAGCATGGCTTCGTAATGGTGAGCTGAACGATGATATCACTTGGTGAGTGGATTATTTCTTGTACATATAAAAATGCAGCTGTCTCAGTGAGACTGCACTTTGGCGTGAATATAAGACATAACGCGTTATGAAGGATAGCTCATAAAGAGCCTAAGATTTAATCACGCTTGGACCCTCAACGGGTAGTGGTCTACCGAAGTGGCCTTCTGATCCTCAAAGTCGGGGTCGATCTGCGTAGGCGGCAAATTCGGAACAGCAAGTGGAGTAGTGGTCGGTTAAAGCAGATTGGCTTCCATTCAGCCACAATCCGCTGTCGTCCCATCAGATTTTTGTCGGAACCAAGGGCCTTAAGTTGAGAACTGCAGTCATAATCCCGCGTAGCTGCTGGACTCCCTAGAAGTATCTGCCAATCAATCGCCACGAGTTTAACGGCGACATATTTGTACATAATTCAATGGTTTTTGCCCAAGTACCAAGCAGCCCATTGCATTGACCTGGATGAATAGTGATAAGTAATAACGTTTTCCAATTTCAGACATCATGCAGAGGGCAAGATCAAATTTATATAACGATGAACCGGTGTAAACATGGAAAATTAAAAAAACAAGTGAAAGCATAATAAGTGTGCTTCCGTGGATAACTGAACCACGATCAGTATCTGCAACGCGATCCGTTAAGCGCCCCATTTTCAGTTCAAAATTAAGAATAGACGGTCGTTCTTTAGGCCACACAACACCCTCAGGGACTTACTGTCAGTAGTGGACCGCAAATCATTCCATGTTTAAGGCTCAAAGGCTCGTACCGCCTATGCAAAATTTAGAGGGAAATCGATAGCGAATGTGTTGATATGGCCGGATTCTTCGAAAATCGAGGTTATATGATGGACATCGAAGTTAAACTGAGATGAGGACCAATTTGGACATGACAACGAGTTGAGATGAGTCAAGTCACACTGGATGCCATATGAGGTGAATAAGGTGGTTACTGACAACAGTAAAGAGCCAATGTAATGTTGAAGATAATGTAGAGGGAAACAGTCAGACTGTTTATGAGGTGAAATTTTGTAAAGAATTTTCGGTGGAGAGACGATATAACTCATAACAATGGTCACTGTACTCATGCGGCTAAGAGGACGGTGCTGAGAGGTGTGGCGGGAAGTAAACGACTTCGTGTGAGACCTAACATAGGTCTTTCGGTGCACTCGCCATGAATGAGCTGTATTTCGTCCATTTTTAACGTGGAGTTCTCTGGTGTTCTGTTTCAGCGGATGTCTGGAACTTGACGCAGTTTTGAAGCCATTCCAGCTGTACCAGAAACGGTGGTTTGGGCAGTCATGTCGATCCATCTGATGAGCGGCACTCCAAATCTTCAATGGCGCAATTTGGTTTGTATTTGTTTACGCGGAATGGACTAGAGTGCCAGATGTGGCCAGAGGCGTCCCAGCAGAATAGGCTGGAGTGGATCTGCCGGCGGTAAGGCCTTCGCTGCATATGCCCTTTCTGCTAACCGGTGAATACGTACTGTGGTCATCGGCGAGCACGAGTTGTGGTGTGCCACAGCCGAGGGTATGCACTCCAGTTGGTCGTCCAACTCTTTCAGGTCCTCATATTCACTGGTCTGATTTTGCTAATCCGCTCCTGACGAGCCTGGGATGTTGTCAAGTACTACCAGGCCTGCCGTCCACAAAGCACGTGTATGGGGTAATTAACTCGTTCCCGGCAATTAACGTACGCATTCCTAAGTGCTTTTGACATGACTGGCCACATTAAGCCTCTGGATGAGCAGATCGTTTGATGCAAAGGCCAGACTCTGAGTCTTTCAAGGTAATTGCAACTAACGGTCTACTGTCCAGGGTTAATTCAACCTCGACCGACAACGCGTGCAATGTCACGTCATTCGGTGCTTTGTGTTCCTTATCGAATGTCACTATCCCTTGAATAGACTTGATGATTCGTTTCCTAGGCTCTGCCGAGGTGACAGGAGTAAGGCATGTTGAAGTGCAAAAGCACATCCTTCATGTTGGTTTGACTGAATATTCGATTTTTATCTGCTCGTCGTCGCCAACCCTCGAGGTTCATTTGTGCGTTGACAAAGTTCTGTCCGTCGTCCGGGTATACGTTTGCTAGCATTACCCTTCTCGCGACGAACCGTTTTGTTTCTATAAGAAATGGTTTCGTGCGGATCGTTTAAGGTTCATATAGGTGGACAGTCCTAGTTTATTGATAAGATTTCAGGCAGCCACAATTTTTCTGGGGTCGTCAAGGAGAATACCTAAGCAGGTGAAAGTGGAACCAGGTGGTGCGCACTTAGACCGATTACTGAGCACATAGATAGCAAAATAAAATAAAGGAAAACTATGGCCGTGGGATTGACAGCGAAAGGCTGCTGCTGCTACATAACTGAACAGAGCCGGCGATTACTAGGGCAACGGCTAACAGGAAGTTGGGTTACAGTCAGTTCACCAACAATCCTGGGTTAGCTAGGCAACCTTGGGATTTTAGGTATGTGAAATCCCGTTGAATTTGCATCTGGAAGAGGCCGGTTGCGCAGCCACCTTGACATTTTTTACTAGTTTGACAGTATACACTACAGAGGGTTGTTTCAAGGGCGAGCCCCACGTGGTGAAAACAACACCTTTGGTCACATACCATTCATTTAAAACGAGCCATGCAGATCAAGCAGGTAACATTTAAAGTAGCCCCACGTGCAGCGGCGCAGGATCTCAAAAGTCCTGGCGAACAAACCAATTAGTAAATCCATGCACGAGGAAACAGTGGCTAGCGGTAAACAAAATTTCCCTATTCAAATAGGCCTGAGGGTCGACGATATGACCGCACTAGCGAATAAGGTCTTCAGTCATGTTATTAGGATCTAACCAAATACGGACTGTTTCGTTCCTTAGTTTGTGCGAAGGTTTATAACGCATCAGCCTTATCAAGCAAGGCGCGGATGGATTTGTGCCGGGACGCTTTAGCAGCATTATGCGAGTTTCGTATGGGATAGAAACGAGGAAACATTACAAGGGCCTACGTTACTTATTCCACCTCCCATAACTTGGACCCGTAAAATCTTGTCTAAGCAGCGGGATACGGGTAAGTCGACCACTTATGCCTCCGTGGCGTACCAATAGTGAGTCACCCAGTGACGGTGGCCTTTCAATCCAGGCCGAAGAACATAGCCGAAGTATTTGATGAGACAGATAACAGCAGCGACATTCCGCGACTGTGCCCGTGGCTCAGCGTCTAATGGAGCCCCTAGAGTTAATAAGCTGTTGATAGAAGTTTATTTGGAGATGGTTGATAGAGGAGCTACGGGAGTTTGTGTTGGTCCTGGTGCCGAAAATCAGTGCCAGAATCTCATATATGTTTAATCACAGCGTATCGGTTGCCCGTTGGCGGTTGTTTCAAGAAGCGATCACTCTAAGTTTATCAATGAATACTGCCCTCAAGGTGGCCCCAGTGGACTTTGGGGTATGATATTTTTTGTATTGTACTTTTTAGGTGGTGGAGTTGAAAAGGTGCAAGTGAAACTTTACTGGTCACTCCCATGAAAGTGGCTTATCCTGTCAGTCGTTGTGCTGGATGGACTGGGAATACACGTTAAATAGAGGATATTGTTCTTACTGTTTGACAATGAACATAATTATTTCCAGGTCACTGCGCGGACGCAAGAGAAGAAATCAAGTGGGCGTTGATGGACAGTGGGTGAATCTCAGCTAACGTCAGACTCGTTAAACACGCCAACTATTAGCTTAGAGCAGAAACGCCGTTGGGATAGATAGTTAAAAGCGTTGCAAAGAGGCACGGAAGCGGAGGAAACCTTCCTGAGGGGTTGGTAAGTGCACCAAAATAATGCTGTGAATTGGAAAGGGGGATGAATCGCCCAAGTGAAATCATGGACGAATTCAAGAATTGCTGTGGTACACAGGGCTACGGAGTACTTCCATTTGACTTATACTAAATAGCTTCTACCACCGCGGGTTAAAATGTAATCTATCAAACAGATTCCAACTTGTTGTAAAACAAAGACTTTATAACTCCGGTTTCCGCATAATCGTTGAACGTGGTCGGACGTTTTTCGGACAACACTCTGTGGTACCGAAGAGCGCCAGAAGTCAGGCCGATGGCCAGATGAGTTCATAAACATGAAACTGATGGAAACACTGAATATGGGTTAAAAAAAATTAGGCATTTGAATTACTAACCCTAATTGTGATTTTTCGTTTTTGAGAAGTTTAGGATGGCGGTTGCAAAGAATATTTTAAATGCCCGTTGATTGTCCAAAAGCAATGCATTGGTTAGAAACAACTCATATTAAACGGTGCAACTGACTCTGCGTTGCTCAATTTTGTCTTTGTTTAGAAAAGGTTCACTCACTGTTTGTCTCGGGTCTAGGCGTGACTGCTTGTTTTCCCTCAATGGGCTTCAACCTTTGGGCTTTGTTTTGCTGTTAAATTTGTCGCACATTTGGGTTTTTTAGTTTGATGACTGTTTAGTTAAGTACCGTGGAAACTTATTGATCCGTTTTGTTTTGATTCATGATTCGAAGAGTTCCGTTATGCAGTGCTTTATTACGCGGTAATGAAACCTTACATTGTGTACGTGTTGAATTGATATAATCAAGAGCTAGCGTGGGCTGCACATGGTTTTTGCTAAGTAGCCCCGAATATGAAAAGCGTGTGGGTTTTGCTGCCCTGCCTGGGGAATGCCACTGGGTGTATCGGAATGAGACTTCCGGTACCCTCCGACCCTAACGCTAAAAGTTCTTTCCCTGAGAAAGCCGTTTCTGCGAGCACTGGAAATCCTAGTTATTCCTACTGCTTTCGTTTTATGTTGCAGCTGATTTTGGTTAGCTGGGTCGAATGCTTTGCTAAAGTCTACATACCAGACCTCGACCCGCGGGTGCTTCTCTAAGTGTTTCGTTACCCTATGTAGAAAAAAGGAAGGGTTCTTCAGGCCAGACTTCCTCATAATGAATCGTTGTTGTGATGCCAAAATAACAGTGATTCAATGGGTGCTCGCATATCTGATTTCTGATGATCCACCACAGGCATTTACACAAGCTGCTGGTTAGACTCTTCTGTCTACTGTTCTTCGGTCAATGTTAAAGTAAACTCACATTTTCACTGTACCAGTCTTCCGTTCTCCAGACACTTCACCCTCCCTGAGTGAGGCCTTGTTGACCTGGGTGACAGAGACTGCAAGGAATTCCGCCAAAGGCCGAACGATCACCGGGCGTGTTCTGTCCAAACCGGCAGGTTTAAACTTAATTAGCTTACTTAACTTGGTCACAGACAGTTCCTTTGTTGCAAAGAGTTTTGGGTTTCCCGGATCTGGGGGTTTCACGGGTACTCAAGTTGATCTGGGCGTCATCCCACAAGGGAAGAATACCTTTAAGCGTTTTCCGTAAGTCATTTACCTTTTCGAGTTCGGTCGGCCCTACATTACCTCCCTGCCGCTCTGGTGCAGTAAAACAGTTTCTGATTTTTTCTTAGACTGTGCAAACGTTTGCTACTCTTGGGGTTGTTTTGATATTCCTTGTTAAGTGACGCTCCGAAAAGTGCCCTTTTTCGCCGGAGCGCCTTGTTGTGCGCTTTTCCTTAGCTTTTGCAAGTCCGATTGGTAAGAGGCACCATGCACACTGCCCATCTCCTTCGAGTTCTTTTTGCTCGTCTTACTTTTGTATATATATATTTATATTTCTTTAACTCTCGGATACTTTGAGGGGCATCCTTGGTTGCATGACCAAATGTTATGAAGGTATTGCAAGTCACACTGAACAAGCAAACAAACATTTGGGTACAAAATGAGAAATAGCAAAACTGGCATATCAAGAGGAACGCGGTGCTTATACGCACCAGTGATGCATATCGCAGGTGCAGAGTGCAACTGGACGATGGTGGCGGGCGTGGTGTCTGCAGTATTCCCATTTAACAGGTCGATGAAACGGATAATTTTCACGTTAGACGATGGTAGCGGTATCTGGAACAAGATTCCAAGTGGAGGTACCTTCGTGGCGATTGGATGTCAATATGGTGGGCATGTTAGCCCCGGGCGAGTAGCTCCAGCAGTAAATCTGTGCAATGGCGAGGACTTGTCCGCTCAGAGTCACAGGCTTTGTGAATCACATTATGTGGCCTCGATATCTGGACAAAATTGCAATAGGGTCATCAGTCAACGTTGGTGATTCATGCGGGTTGAAAGCAATGTGCACTTCATTGCGGCCGTGCAGCAGGTCATATTTGTCAGCCCTGAGATAGTTGAGCTGAGCCTCGGGTCAGCTTGCTTTCGCGATATTTTGAGACGTGCGAGGACGGGTCCAGAGACTGGATGGTAGACACTTGGCAAGACACGAGTGCAAAAGCACATAACTGGAACGGAAAAAGGGAGAGGTGGTAGTCTGGAGGTAGTCCGGCTGAGGGTTATGGTGCGTGCAAATCTAAGAACGAGAAGTGATGAATGTTAGTTACATTGAGGCATCAGGTGATGCCAAACGTCTGACGTGGAATGGTCTAATTGTCAAATTCATGCATAAGAAAGGGTCATGATGGGAACAATAAATATTAGCTTGGGAGTAAGTGAGAATGTGTAGAACGGATTGTCCTGCCGCCAACCTCGTATTACATTTGCTTGCCCTTAACCTTTGTAATCACTTGTGCGTCACTCTTACTCGGCTCCGTAAGACTGCAATAATGGCAACCCTGCAGCCTGAACGATACCAGAAAAAGACAGTCGGGAGCGATTTCAGGTTGAGTATATTTTGAGAGCAGCGTGCAAGCGAAGTGTACGTAAGTTAAGCGCAAATGGTGACCGCGCTTGGCGGTCAACTTTCGGTTAAACAAGTTATCTGGAGGAACAAATCCAAATTCCGCTACAAATGTGACATGAGTATGCCTTTTTATATGCTTTTCTAGAAAAGAGAGAAAGTCAGGTGAAATAATTGCACTGACATGTTTCACTAACGGAGGTTTTCTGACTATACCGGCAGTGATTTACACTTGGGGAAGCTACTGCCAGAGTCAATAGTAAAAATTGGCTAGACCTTGTTTAGTGGGTTGAGATAAGACCTCAAGCGCAGCATTACTCAGTACTTTAGGCTCTACTCATAGGCTTTTTCTATTGGGGTGTATGGGTCACGCAAGTTTGACAAATTTTGCACGGTTATTGCCTTCCTAACTTCGTTTTCAAAGGTGACAGAGGCAGAAGAAGTCATTCTTATATGTTGAGATGGTTTATTCCATAGGAAGGACTATTTGGTATTAAAGAGATTTCCATAGGTGCTATCCTTGACATGGGGACTGACACCAAGAATTCAGCTCGAAGCAAGCCATAGGAAAAGTTATTTCACACCTGGGGTGCGGGGACGCACATACTTTTATCAATAATCTTATGAAAAAGGAGAGGTTAATGTGAACTCTAGGAACCCATAAGGGATCCACGTGCAGTTTTATGCAACGTTTCATGTAGTTTAGTGAGGAAGAGTAGCCCACAAGTCCTTTTGCAAATGTTCGCAGAATATTCCCAATCTCGAGTATGTGACACTGCCGCATGTTGGAATACACGATGGAACAGTAGTCTAGGATAGGTCTTACATGCGTTTTAGATATAAACAACCTGCTTCCCTGGTTTCTAAAACTTCTGTGCACCAACCCAAGTAATCTCCTGGCTTTTGGAACTTGTATCAGGGTGTGTTCTGAGAAGTTGAATGTGCTGGAGTAATGCAAACCCAGGTCTCTGACAGTGTCAGAGGAAGGATTGGTTTATTTACTTTCAATGATTTCTGTTGGTACGTAGCATTTGTATGCGAGTATGCTGCTGTTTGGCCGAGAATTTCAACCATCAAGCTGCGCATCATGAGTCAGGCGACAGTAGGTCAGTTTTGACATTTTCTAGGGCATTGTAATTGTCACGACGTGGAAAGGTGTGAACAATTTTTATATCACCTGCAAACGGAAAAGGAAAACCATGCCTAGTTATGCGAAAAAGGTCGTTGATGTACAGCAGAAACAGTAGTAAACCTAGTATGCTTCCTTGAATAACCCCACCAGTAATTGGATGAGGCTTGGATAGGGTTCCATTTATATTCACTACCTGCATTCTAGGGGCCAAATAAGAGGAGAATGAAGCCTGAGGGGGGATTTTATACCGTGGCTTTTGACTTTCATGAAAAGCTCGCAATGGGATACGCGATCAAAAGCCATTGCAATGCCAAAGGAAATCACAATCACCAACTTAACTTCGTTGGCAGCCTCCGTCACTATGTTTAGGAAATCAGTCATGCACGTAGAACATGATTCACTTTGCATGAAACCATGTTAGCCAGCGTTGGTGAGGTCATGATCTAGTAAAGAAATTATTAACTTACTTTTTGTTATTCTTTCCGTAATACGAGAGACAACTGGGCTGTGAATGATGGGTCTGCAATCAGATGGCTCCTGTTCTGCACCGTTTTTGTGGATTGGGACAATGACGAAAGTTTTCCGTTGGTGGAGGAAAGTGCCACAATTTAAGAAAAGATTAAATAGATGGGATAAAATTTTATGGATGTCTGCATCCCCGAATTTGAAGAAGGCTGGGGAAAGGTCGTCCGGTTCAACGTGGAAAGACGGTTTCACTTTTGACAATATTGGTTTAATATCACTTGGGTGGAAAGAGAAACTTGGAGGGGGAGCAGAGGAGACTGGGGGAATATCCGTTGTAATGTTGTTGCTGTCAGTTGCCATAGAGGCTGCGAAACAACCACTGAATACCTCTGATATTAGTGTAGGGTTATTTGAGCACGTGCCCTTGAACATGACAGACGTTTTGTGCGTACCAGATAGGGAGTTGTTAGTTCTCAGTAGTTTTGCCAGTGCTGCTGCCTTGTTGTTAGTGCAACGCTTGAAGTTATTTCTTCTTTTGAAGCGAACCGAGAGGTGTCTTAATCTCCTTAGAGAGACGGTTCATTTGCGATATCGGAGCGAAATCTTTTGTTCGTCTGAATCGTGTTTGGCTTAGGGAAATTTTTTCAGGCGGTCGTGGGTGTTCAACCTTTTCGGGAATTGTGCCGCACTGGGTTTGATTGATTAGATCAAGGCGCACACTAACAGTTGCGCAAAACTGGTTGGTGATCTGCCGGGGATCCACCGATAAAAAGAAACAATCTAAATTTTGGCTGCAAATAATGAGGGGAAGATGACTGCATGAGGCTCTGTGGTATTGTCTAGTGGAAGCTGAGGAGGAGATAACGGACGTCGAAACTGAGAACTTGCAAACAATTTGGGAATGGTCACATCCGAGTAATTTTTTGTCTATGGGTGTGTACACCTGTGTTACGCAGGCTTTGAAGATAAGATCTAGAATACTGTTGGCCCTTGAGGGTAATGAAACATGCTGTGTCCACCCACCCAGTCGTACACTGGAAGCAAACGCAGAAAGGTATTGGGGGGGTAACAAAAGACCGACAAAGCCCAGGGGTGTTGAAGTCACCCGCTACTAGCTAAGAAACTTGAAGGTCGGCGGCCGCGTTAAATGCATCAGTTAGTGGTAAGAACTCTGACTGGTGCATGCTACGTGGACGGTGGACGCAAATGATTAGTAGGTCCTGATGCCCGAAAGCCACAGTCAGCCAGATAGAATCTTTCAGCTTTTTAAAGGTAGGGTATTTGTACCATGAGCCTGAAGGGGTGTCACTTGTGTGTATGAGACAGCCTCCCATGCGCCTATTTATCCCCTCTTTCTTAAAAGCATTGTAACCAAGTAAAGCAATGTCTCGGTCGGGGGTACTGTCGGTCAGCCACGTCGCAGTGATAAGAATGAAATCATATCTACGTGCCTACACTAACAGGCGCAGCGCGTGCACATTATTTAGTATTGAGTGTGCATTTAATGATACCAACGAAAATGGCTTAGTAGTAGCATCTGAATGTTGATAACTAGGGTGAAAGTCGTCATGGGCGTATGATTTCATTTGGGGTGGAAAGTCATTGCGAGACAAACAAGGGAGAATGGATGTTGGTGGTAAAGCCTTTGGGTGACCATGTCCTGTCACGCCTAATTCATGAGCTATGGTAGGTTACAACCTGTTCATTGGTATAGGCGTTGAGCAACGTGCGTTTGGTGAGCAGGGAAGAGGTTGTGCAGCGGTGTTGGAGGGAGTAAAAAAAATAAAAATAATAATGTGTATATTTCTGGACATTTGAGAGGCATGCGCAAGGCAAGGTCATATTTACACAAAGTGGGTACACGGCAAACAAATTCATTGGCGAACATACAGTTTGTGTTCTCATGAGCATAACCAGCGATGTCATAGTCTAAAAACGAGCTTTCCAGCTTTTAGACCAAAGCAAGCTAAGCCTTCTCCATGACGTTTTGGGGATGATTATCAGTCGAGCACTACAAGTCAATCCATGTTTAAACCCATCATAGGTGCACATCACGGGCGCAAAATTTGGCTAGGAAGCAACGGTAGGCGTCGTCATCTGGCAGGGTTCCTCCAAAATAAAGTGTTATTTGGCGAAGATGAAGATCGATTTGGATGTGGCATCAGGACGGAGATGATTCAACACCACAGTGGATATCAAATGGGGCGGGTAGAGAGTCGTAATTAATGACATTCAGGAGTCAAAATAATGGTGAAGATGAAACAGAGGGAAACCTTCAAGGTTGCATCATACAATTTACGGGACGAAGATATATGAGGAATCGTGGACGGAGAGACAACGGAATTCACAAATATGGCCATTGGACTCATGCGGCTGGGAACGAAATTTAATGTGTGGTGGGAATAAAATGAGTAAGCGTAAGAATTACAATCAATCCATGACTGCAATTGCCATGAATGACCCGAGTTGTCTTTGTGCAAAATCAGAGATTTTTGTGTTACGTAGCGTTAAGGGTCTGGAGTTCCGAGGATTGAGCAGCATTTCAGTTTTGTTAGTTACGATGTTTTGCCAAGTCTCAATAGTTCTTCTGAGATAGGGGGTTTTCCGTTATTCGGCGTGGCGTGACTTGGTTTGTCTTAGGGTTACGCATCCAGGTACTGCAGCGTCAGATTCGGATAGCAGCTTCCTAAGAGGGATAGAAAACCAGCACATAGGATGAGGTAGAGTTTTGGGCGGGAGCTTCCGTTGCAGCTGTGGTCATTGGCGAACCTGGAGAAGAGCCGAAGTGAGAGAATAGTCTGCAGTTTGCTCCAGCTGGTGTTAAGGTGAGCAAACAAAAATGGAAACAGCGATAGCAGTCAGTTTCCTACGAAGATTACAGGGATCAGACGACTATCTTGAAGTGCACAGGAGGTAGTTTTCTGTTGACGGGATGTATGCAACAAACACCGTCTGCCCTCTCCCTATAGCACATATGGCTCAGTCAGCCCTGGGCTGTATGGTCCTTACTTGTAACGCGTTCTTTGTTCATCCTGTGACATTTTTGCACATGCAAATTACAGTGGTTTGATAGGACGGCTAGCGCAAATGTTAGGGAATAAAGTCACTGTTTGTTCTTTTCGTGGATCTCGTCTGGTCTAAGGGCCTGGTGCACATGCTACAGGGAATCAGTTATGACTGATCATGTGGTCTACCGCCACATTTTACTGCTTCCGATTGCCGGAAATGGGCACAACTTGATGGTTTGCGGATGGCAGGTTTTCAATTTATTGACGTACTGTTGACAGCCATGGAAGAGATTTATTTGGGGATGATCTTGCTTTTGAGGATTGACTATCNTTTGCATGATATTCGAATCTCTGGATGTGTGAATGATCGATCGGTGGCTTTCAGGTTCATGGAGAGAGCATTTCTGGTTGTTTAATAAATTGAGGATGGACGTCTGTCACTGAGCAAGTACCGTACACTTTTACCACTGACAGGGGAATTACGTTTAAAATAGAGTGGAATATATCTGCGGCTTCTAGGCCAGAAAGACCTGGTGAACGCCCTTGGGCGCGACAGGAAATAAAAGTTTCATTGTGGGTATGGGATCGCTAATGGAAACCCGGATGAATTCAGTGGTAGAAAGTTTGAGGGTTGCGAGTAGGGTTAAAGGTGAGAGAGGGGACTGCTTGCTATCCGAGAAGAACGAAAAGTGGTTGTTTTACGAACCTGCGACGTCATTTTGAGTGCCAGGTCTAGCAGCCCGAAGGTCATAAACTTTTGCAGCTCCGGAGGGCTGCTTGCGGATCTTTCCGAGAGTGGGCTGTCACCGCCATAATGTTCATTTAATTGGTGAAGTGCATTTATTTCTCGGTTTATGGAAGATCATTTTGGTTAGAAGCATGGTTTAAATTAACCGGCGGACGCGTAGAATGAGAATCGAGTTTCCATCTAGTCAAGACTTGTTTTGATGCGCGAAGATTTGATGCACCATGGAGATAAGTTGATGATATCCGAACTGGAGAGTTGACTACCGGGCAATGTGAGGCTGTAAAGGCAGAAAAGTCGTTCTATATAGAATAGGCAGTTACTAAAGGGGGTTCGGGCAAGAAAAAATTTCCCCAGTTGAGAGCGCCAAGTATAGCTGGGATTAATGCCACGTTGGTGTGGGGATAGTGCCTGCTTAGGGTTTCCGCACGGAGCTGTGCGTATGGTGTGGCAAAAAGCCGAGCAATGAAGCGAGATGGTCACCTTCGTTGAAGTTTTCTATTACGTCGGCGCTGACTGCAGTGAAAACAAGTCAAGTATATTTGTATCCCGCGTCAGTTTCGCAAAATGGTAGGAAAATTTGCCAAGGCTAAACATGAGAAGAAATCCTGGATGGCATTGCGAACAGAGAGTGCTGGCCAGTATTTTTAGGGATGATTTAAGTAGCCGGTTGCAATTTTGGTGGAAGATGAATGACCGAGTAAAAAGAAAGAAGTTTTTCATAGAGTCTATATTTGCAGGTCTCCCTTGAGGGGACAAGAAATGCAGGCAATAGGTATTTCCTGATGTTCCGTCGATAATCATAACCCCAAAGATTCGTAATTATAGCAGCGTGGGGTTGATTGATGATGTGACCCGATATTGGGTGTAAAGTAGAAATCTTCTAGCATGTCTGGAGCAAAGGGAGCCGGAATAGGCTATGTAACCTGCCAGGGCGGAATGATCAATAGCTAGGGATTTATCCAACCTGTAATGGCTACATACAGCGAATTTCTGCCATACTGCCCGGAGTATATGGTCATCGTCAGATAACCAATTTTCCGCAACGGTGATGAGAGACGCTTGCTGGTCCTCAGCAAATGCAGGTAGCTTAGCTAACTTGTTACGTATTTTGCATGAATTTGCATACATTATGATCATTATCGTAGGACTAATCAGACTGGCGGAAACGTGTGGCCCTCAAGGTCATTTAAAGTAAATCTGACCGAACACTGCCTCATGCTCATGCGCTGCACCATCGCGTGATTTCGTCTTGGAGATTTAATAGCTACTGTTTTGTTATTCTGGTATTATTCGCAAATTAAGAAGCACTGCCTAAGAGATAAAAATTATCTAGATTTTTCTGATAATTGAAATGTTCGATTTGATCAGTGTGTAACTGCTTTACCTGGCACACATCACAAACCGTGCCCGGCCGCATAAGTCCTGCTTTACAAATAAGGATCATGCAGCCTAGGGCTCACTAACCCATATACCCTTAAGGGAAAAAGCAGACGGTGTTCGTTGCACGGAAAACTGCCTCCTGCGCACGCAATAATAAAAATAATGGGCATATTTCTCGGAATTCGAGAGTCATGCGCAAAGCAAGATCAAATTCACATGCAAATGGCGCATTGCAAATCGTAAAACAAAAATTTAGTCGTGAAGATGCAGTTTCTGTGCTCTCATGAACATAACCTGAAATAAGATGGGCTAATCACGAGTTTTGGGCTTCAAATTAGAGCTAGATAATTCATCGCCGAAACTTTGGGGCTGACTATGAGTCGCGCACTGCAAGTCAATCCATGTTTAAACGCATAAAAGGTGCTCATCCTCAGCGCAAAATTTGGCTGGGAAGAAATGGTGATTGTTGTTAAGCCCCCGGGTTCATCAAAAATCAGGAGGGTAAAATGGTAAAGGTGAAGGTCAATATGGATGTAGTAGTGGGATGGAGGATAGTTGAAATCACACTGGATATCATATGAAGTGGATGAAAAATGGTAATCAACAACATTCAGTAGTCAAAATAATGCTTAAAATGAAACAGCAGGAAGCCTTCAAAGTTGCATCAGACAATTTACGGGACGAAAATAAATGAAGAATTGTGGACAGAGACAATGCAACTTGCAAAATGGTCACAGGACTTATGCGGCCGGGCACAGTTTGTGATGTGTGGTGGGATACAAACGGGTTCGTGTAAGATTCACAATCAATCCTTAAATAGACTTGCCATGAATGATCTGCATTTTTCTTGTTTCACATTGGAGATTATGATCTGTGGCGGTACGGGTTCGGCGGTTGGGGGGTTGTGCGGTATTTCAGTATTGATAGTAACTGTTTGGACGATGAGGCACCCGGGGCGGTCATTAGCGTGGCTTGGCTTGTCTCAGGGTCGCGCGGCCAGGTACTGGATTGCAGGGTAGCAGCTTTCTAAAGGAATAGACAACCAGAGCACAGGTTGGAGTGGAGCTTTCGGCGATAGTTTGCTTTGCGTCTGTGGGCATTGGTGAGCCTGGAGGAGAGCCGGAGAGGAAGGGGCAGTCTGGAACTTGTTTCAGCTGGTGTGAAGGTGAGTAAACAAAAATGGGAAAAGTGATAACAGTCAGTTTCTTACGAAGATTACAGGGACCAGACAACCTTCAGGAAAAACGCAGGGGTAGTTCTCATTGACGGGACATGTGCGACAAACATCGGCCGCTTTTACCTTATAGAGCATATGCCTCAGTCATTCCCGTGCTTTATGGTTCCTAATCATCTTCCGACGTCTTCGCAGAGGCAGATTACAGTGATCTGATAAGAAGGCCAGCGCAATGGTTAGGAAATATAGTCAATTTTTTCTGGTTATGGAACTCTTCTGGTCTACGGGCCTGATGTACGCGCTGCAGGGAGTCAATTATAACTGATCATGTGATCTTTCGTCGTTTACTACTTCCAGTTGCCAAGAGAGGGCATAATTGAATGGCTCGCGGATAACAGTATTGGCTGGATGCTAGGACAAGATTTTTTACGAGAAGTCGTAGAAAAAAAGAAGGGAGAAGCATAAGGATATTGGAATTGGTGATTTGTGTTTGAACAGGACGATAGCAACTTGTACCAAATAGTAGTTTCAGTAAGCTTGCATGAATAATTAAGAAAGAACGACGGCAGTTGTTATAGACGTCAGCATACGGTGGAACAGGGGCATGTTAAAAAATAGAGGGGTGGGTGATGTAGCATGAGTGGATAGTCCGATCAGCTACTTCCGCAGACCTCCAGAGCTGCTTTTGGGTTGGGCTGGTTTAAAGCAAGTGGTTCTTGCATTTTACTGTGGGAGTCTATTACCGTTTCCAGTTGTTTGAGAGGCAGTTTAATGGCATAAACAAAGGAAAGTCTCTGGTTCCAAGAAAGCTTTTTAGAGGCTTAGCGATTTTGTCGCTTAGTCGATCATAGCTGTTCTTTTTCGTTGGCATTGATTGAGTCTGTGCCGGCGTGACACTGTCTAGGCATTTGTGCAGGATTGAATAAAGTTTGTCATTTGCCATTTACACCTCACTTGCTGGGAAGGAGTTCCAATTACTACTGCGCAGCAGAGTTGGCAGGCGACCCCAGTTTGCCTTAAAGTAGGGCCTAGCGGTTGGAGATGGCATGCCACAATGGAAGGGTAGTATGAATGTGCAGCTGACAGGCAGACGATCGCATCCAGGGAACTACTTCCGACGGATGTACGGACGTGCGTTAATCCAGCTGTAAAGATAAGGTCAAGGACATTTCTATTTCTAGTCGGGTCAGCTGCTTGTTGTTTTCATCCACCTTGCTGAATGTTAGTAACTAAGGGAGCAAGGAGTTAGGAGCGTTGAAATTTGACTAGCAAATTCCTGGAGTATTGAAGACGCTAGCCACGATTTTGGGGCCTGGCAAGGTGGGAGAGTAGTTAATTGAGCTCTTTAGGAGTGGAAAATCTTTCCGACAGGAGCCTGGTAGGCAGGACGTGCATCCCATCAGGAGGTTTTCTCTGCCAATGTCTGCCCTAAGCCACAAGGCATCCGGGACGCAATTTAACTGAGCGTCTTGGCATGATGAGTCTGGTAATTAATTTTGGATACACATAAGGCAGCCGCCCTCACGCTGAGATGGGCAAATTTTTCTGAATGGTTGATATCCGAGAATGGCACTTGCATCGTCCGGTGTGTCGACCCGGTGATTAGTAAAAACTCGTAATTTGAGGAGAGTGCTGACAGACGACGAGCTCGCATTTTTCCCAATGGAGAACGGGCATTTAGTAGAAACAGTAACAAATGGGAAGGATCATTTTGACTTTCAGTCAGTTGTTTCCACTGGTTATACCTCTCATTTGGGAGGTTATGGCATCGTTTGAATGAGGGGGTGCCGACCTAAGGCAGAACGTCAAAATCACATCCAGCCACAGGGGAAGTTGTTGTTATGGGCAACAGTGGCACTAATAACTTTTCTGAATGACTGTAATGGGTTTGGGGGTAAAATGCAGTGAAGCAGAAGTGTATACAACTTGCTCGTTTCAGTGGTTGTAACAGAAAGTTTTGGTGAGGCCAGTGAGACGAATCTACTTGTGGGGGACAAGCATTTACCAATGAAAAACTGATTCGAATGCGGGAGACAGCTGCCACAGGGAGTGAAACAGCCTGTGGGAGTGTTGTTAAGCGTGGTAGCCAGTGGTAGTATGTATTGATAAGGTGTGTATGGGCAATGAGAGTTGAAGAATGGCTGGTGAGCCATGAGTGGCTGCAAGCCCGGGAGAGGTGGGGCCATGATGGTCGCAGCTTCTGGGTAAGAGAAATCGTTGGGAGGACTAATTAGTTTCGTTATACTTCGCTTCAAACTCCTAGTAAAATGGAGACGACAATTCGCAGGCAGTGAGAACATCAGTATAGCGGCGGTCGGCAGTCATGAGGGAACCATCGGTGAGAAAACCTGAAGCGGATCGAGCAAAGCCAGTGGAAGGAGGGCTTTCAAAAATCCCTAACGGAGGGAACGTATGTCGGTAGGCCTCCGAGGGTAAAACTTGAGATTCGCAGGTGTTGATTATGGGTTGGTAGTTAGTGTTGTAATATGGATTGAGGATCAATGTGGGGGAAGGTAGGCATGGACGTTATGGGCAATACGGCATTTGGATGATGGGTTCTAGACTCCTCGGACTGAGTTGGGTTTACGAGGGTGAGTAGTAATCCTACTCCCGGAGAGTGGGCCCAAAGTTGGTGACAGTCTTTGATGCCCATTGGGGGTCCACATTTGAGTAGTCGGGCAGTGGCTCGGGGTTGGCCTCAAAGGGAGAAATTTTAGGTGGGTTTGTATTAGGCGGTAAGCTCTGGGATAGTAAAGAAGAGAGTCGGGTTTTGGTAGGCATGGTTGACTTGGAGCCTACGGAATTTGGAGGCAAAACTGTTAGACTTTATGTTAATGGGAACTTCGCCTCTGGATGCTGAGGCTATATGAGTTGAAAGTGCACGAGGAGGCTGCCGTGGTGACCTTTTAGAGGGGTCGATTGGTATATTGTGTCTAATAGTAGGGGAAAGGATCGACTTGCCAGACCCTGGTTGAAGGGATCTTGAGGTAGCACCAGATTGGGTCGTTTACTCGGGCTTCGTGCTGGAGCGGGTGAGATAGTCAGATCCAAGTCCACTGCAGATGCTGCGGGGGTCTCGGGCAGAGATGCTTTACAACATCTTATGGGACTCAATACTGGGGGAGTGAGAGGCTTCGTGACATTCCTCACTGGGAAAAAAGGCAAAAATGTGTCTTCCAGTGACTGAACTTTCTTCTGAAGGTTTGTTATCGTCGGCTCAAAGTGGTTGGTTTTTTGTGCGCCGTTTGGTACAAGTTTACGGTTGCTACAGAACACAGGGTGCTGACGTCTGGGTGTGACTTATTTTCAGAACTTATTTTCAAGTGCACGGTGGTTCGTTTTCTTGCGTGAATCACCGGAAAACTGGCAACAGAACTGCGGACAATTTCATTTAAAGGCATTTGCGTTTTGCAGTGTTACAGCGCTTAAATTTAGATCAGGTTAGAGCTAGAAGTTTGACGCTAGTCAGGCACAGAGCAAGTCGAAATTTGATATTCAGAAAAATTAAGCGAATGGCGTGGCGTATGTTGTTGCGCATACCGTAGTGTCTTAGGCGTAATACCTAGTATCGCAGCCCCTGTGGCAGTGCATGCTTTCTTTGCCGGTGAAAATTTTCACATGTGCATTTCAAAGGATGTCACTCAAACAACATATAATACAACCAAGCGCAAAAAGCCATTCTCGATTCAGCCGCACTGCATAAGATGCTAATGGCTAGATGAAATGTAAGTCTTATTAGCGCTATCACCCGCCATTCATGTAGCGCACAGCAGGAATCACTTTTGACTGACGATACCGCCTTTGAATGTCCGCGTTTCTGAGAACACCTGCTGGCTTATGTATTGTGATTCGCTGCCCAATTAATAAAAATTGCAAAGGACGAATATTTCTAAGCATACGAGAATCGTAAGCTGAGGGACGACCAAAATGTGGTTACAAACCATGCGTGGCTCGCGGGGTCAAACAATGGCAAGAATACGAACGCAAAAATTAACTGGGGAATAAAAACATGGCTCCACTGTGGGTAAGCTCGTGCAGCTTTTCAGAAGAACGATGGGAAATGGGAAAGCAAGTTGTTTAAGGACTTCAAGGCTCAAGAGCGCAGGAATGAAAATATTAAGCTAGGTGCCTGAGTTCCAAGTAGAGGTTTAGTGAAGAACAGAGAGCGATTAAACCTGCGCAAGACGGCGACGTTATGGGAGACCAAAGAACAATGGCAGATGAATGTCCACAATCAAACCTATGGACGAAGCTAAACTAAAGGCATTCACGACGGATGGAATGCTTTATCAGATGGGTTGAAAACCCAAAAACACCGAGAATGGACGCGTACATGCAAGAGGGCGAAATTTAAGTCGGATGAGATAAAGCGAATGCCATCACAGATCAAATTAATTTTACAATAAGGAAATGACAGGTAGAAGGGAAGGAAACTGAGAAATATACAAAAACCAAAGATGAACATGAACACTGACGATGTGACGAGAACATATTTCGGTTCTTTAAAAGCAAGCGGTAAAGAAACAGATATGATGAACATGTTAATTATGTGGAATGTTTTGTAATCGTAAGTATTTAGATTGCTGACTGTGTCCAATTTTAAGGTGTCCGTTATTTTGTTTCGCGGGTCTCCAAACTGACAGGTAGATAGCAGAATCTGCACAAGATGCAGAGTAATAAAGGCGGTCTGTGTAGGTTGCCGATTATTGAGGACGCATATTATTCCTTCGTATCGCTTAGTTAAACAACCATCAACCGCCCGAGTTGGTTGCCATTTGCAATCTGCCCGTGCCTGTTTCGCTTGCAAACTCTTGATGAACATTCCCAAATTTTTGCTTTCCCCCGCAAATCTTTTCTTTGTCCTGTTGAATATCCGGGTTGTCATATATTCCAGTGGTGCAGTACGAAGTGAAAATGGAGCGCAAGCAGTCACAAAAGTCAAAGGCAGGCCAGAAAATTACGAGAACCGCATTAATAAAGTTCGCCTTACAAGCCACCAAAAATCAAAATATATCGGCCCATCATAATGAGAGTTAAGTGCAGCTCTTTGTAGGAATAGTCAGGCAGAATCAGCCTACATTTGGCTTCGGGCATAGATAATAGAGAGAATTAGCAATCAACTTCATTGCCGTCGGGAATCGAATGTAGAAAATTGTAGGCGTTACATCCTAATTTGGCCAAAATTTTGAGAAGTCTGCTGCGATTAGTGCTGTCGCGACTGTCTTGGGTCTTATTACGTATAGCTGGATTTGGGGTGACAGTGTTGTAAATTCTACAGGAAAATGTACCCTGTTATATCCTCACAGTAAGTTATAAAATACTGCCCAATTGTAACAATAGTGGCTTTTTTCATAGGGGGAGTGCCAATTTAAGTCGATCGGGTTGCCTCCAAACGTTCGGAGATTCCGCTTTTAATAAAATTATATGTATACTCTTTCATTCCGAAGGGGCGTGTGCCGGAAACAAAAGACAGCTGTGAAAAGTGAATGAGTATACTCTCGTGAATAACTGAACCACGATCAGTATCCGCAACGCGATCCGTTAAGCGCCCCATTTTCAGTTCAAAATTAAGAATAGACGGTCGTTCTTTAGGCCACACAACACCCTCAGGGACTTACTGTCAGTAGTGGACCGCAAATCATTCCATGTTTAAGGCTCAAAGGCTCGTACCGCCTATGCAAAATTTAGAGGGAAATCGATAGCGAATGTGTTGATATGGCCGGATTCTTCGAAAATCGAGGTTATATGATGGACATCGAAGCTAAACTGAGATGAGGATCAATTTGGACATGACAACGAGTTGGAGATGAGTCAAGTCACACTGGATGCCATATGAGGTGAATAAGGTGGTTACTGACAACAGTAAAGAGCCAATGTAATGTTGAAGATAATGTAGAGGGAAACAGTCAGACTGTTTATGAGGTGAAATTTTGTAAAGAATTTTCGGTGGAGAGACGATATAACTCATAACAATGGTCACTGTACTCATGCGGCTGAGAGAGGACGGTGCTGAGAGGTGTGGCGGGAAGTAAACGACTTCGTGTGAGACCTAACATCGGTCTTTCGGTGCACTAGCCATGAATAAGCTGAATTTCGTCCAGTTTTGTTGTGAAAGTTTCTAGTGCCCTATGAAATTAGGTGTGTGGAGGCCGGGGTTTGCATGACATTTCAACATTAATTCTAACGGTGTTTTGGTCAATCGTAATGGGTCATCTGAGGGTAGGTATCCAGTAAGGCCAATGGCGTGGCTTGTTCTGTCTTTGGGTTAAGCGGAGGGGTACTGGATTGCCAGATATACATTTTAGGCTCCCAGCCGGGATAAAACACCAGCGCATAGGATGGGCTGGAGCTTTCGAGGACATGGCCTACATTTCATCTTCACTTTCCGTTGGCGGTACATAGGCATTTCACTCACTGGTGAGACTGCAGAAGGGCCAGAGAAGGAGAAACAAGGGGTGGTCTGCAATTTGTTCAACCTGGTATTATGGTGAGTAAACAAAAAAGAAAGGATGATAACAATCACTTTCTAGCAGGCATTTCGGTGTCCAGATGACCGCCCTGAAGTGCGTAGTAGGAAGTATTTCGGTGACGGGATGTGTGCAACAAACTTTCCGTCGGCTTACTTCCTTTAGGGTCCACAGCTCAGCCAGCCCCAGACTGCATGGTCCTTCATCATAACCTGTTTCTCAGTCGTCTTTTGACAACTTTGCAAACGCAGGCTGCAAAGCTCCAATAAGATGGCTAGTAGTAGGGTTAGGGAATAAAATCCATTAGTTGCCACGCTTATGGAACTTTTCTGACTTAGGACCCCGCGCAAATTAGACAGCGGTCACGTAAAACTAATCATGTGTGATACCACCAATGCTAATACTCCGGATGAACAGGAAAGTGCACAACTGAATTGGTCACGGACAACAGCGTGGGCTGAATGCTTGGAAAGGATTTGCCACGAGAAGTCAACGCGGGAAGGGAAGAGAGAAGCAAAAGAATTTTAGGATCAGTAATTTGTGCTTGAACCGGACGATAGCAACTTGTACAACATAGTAGTTTCAGTAGGCGTTCATGAATAATTAAGAAGGACGTCAGCATAAGTACCGCGTATGCGGTTTAGAAGAAAGGGGCAAGGAGAAATCTAGGAGGCGGGTGGTGAAACATAAATGGTCACTCCTATGCGCTACTTCCCCGAATCGTCCAACAACGCAGCCAGATGCTTGTTTACCAAACAAGCTCGGTGTGAGTCTTCCCCCATCGAAGGGGGAAGACTTCCATTGTATAAGGTGGTCCATTCCTTTGCAGCCCAAAAATGCTTTTGTCGCTGGGCTCAAACTGATCCTGGCAGAACCTTATCTTTTCTTACCAGAGTATTGGTTAGTTCCATATAGGTTTTCTCCACAGTTACCGCCCGACCCTAATTTCTCGCGTTATTTGTATTTTTCGCAACTACTGGGGATGGCCTGTTTTCCAACGTTCGGAGAAGCTGAAGTAAAACATGCCGCAGTAATTTGGGGTTTCTCACGTGTGGGCTAATGGAAACTTAAATGAGGATAAGGAAGCCCACGGAGAATGGCAGCTTACGCCGCAGTGCACCGACCTGTACGTGTGACGTCTTCATCTTGAAGGCCTTATCTTTCTTTCATTGACGATTGCCACTCGAAACCTGCTAATGTGGACTAGTTTGTTGCTTAAGCTATTCAGGTCGACCACGTTATATGGACAAGCTTTTTCATGAAGCTAGGCTGGGTACTCAGGATAAGAAGAGTTTACCACATTCGAGTAAGCAGGTGAGTGGGGATCAAGTTGGGTAGGTAGGAAGGATGAAGGAAACCTCGAGCATGCCCTTGGATGAAATGTCTGCGAAAAGAGAAAACAGGTCCGGTTATACCCTGCGTAGCGACAGGATCCTTTACATTGTTAGGATAAGTAAACGTTAGAGGAATCTATGCGGAAGGGATCCTGAGATGAGAAGACCAATACAAGGGTAATTTTCGCGGTTACACATGCCATGGAATGCAGCATTCTTCTGTTGCAACAGACCATAAATTTGTTTGGTGTCGTCGACCGGGATCTACGTTTTGGAGACCTTTTTGCAGTTATTATCAAGGTACTAAACCAACCTCTCGCTCCCGAGTCACACATACGAATGAGGGTTGGCACTGTCAACAGTCTCCGGACTTCCTTTTGAAGGTTTTCTTTAACGATGATAGGATATGCAACCTTTGGGGCAAACAAGTCCACAAAGAAGAAGATTTGACAATAAAGTGTCTGCTCTGATGCTTATTCTTGAAATTTCTATGTTGACGACCAGTTTGGTGATTCTAAGGGAGGAGAGAGTTTGAGTTTTGAACTCAGGGGCTGAAATGCAACATTTACCGATAATGAAACTGTTGATGAATATTAAATTTGCCTGTGCACGCCGAAACCACAGATGTTCAAAACTCGACGCTATGCATCGTTCCTTATGTCCCAAGTTCGATAAAGAGCCCGCTAGCCGCTTCCCAAATGGACACTGAACGTTTTTGATTCCAAGTATGTCGAAAAGGTTGATGCTGGATCACATTAAAATAAACTCTAGAATAGGTCTGACGTGTGGTTTGAAGATGTTTATATTACTCTGGTTCAGATCAAAGGTCCTGTGTAGCGGTCCGACTGTTTATTGGCTTTCGCATGTTCTGAGAAATTAAACCTGTAGAATTAGTTTAGCTCCAAGTCTCGAACCTTTTTGCTAATGGGGGTGATTCAGCTTCCGCATTCAAGCCTTGCGGTGGATACGATACTCTTATAACACATGATGCAGCCTTTCGCCAAACTTCATCGTCCATTCGTTGATCAAAGTGCTGAGAGACATTACTTCCTTTGTTATTTCGGCGACAGTAGAGCCCAAATACTGAGGCTGACAGATATGAAGGATTATGATGTCATCAAAAGATAAGAAAAGAGCTCCGTTTCTGACAAAGTTGAAGGCATCATTTACATGCAAAAGAAACGGTTGGGTGCCCAGTACTCTGCCTTAGATATAAGGTGTTGGTCCACAAACGTAGATAAAATTAGGTTTGGCATTAACACGCGTCGTTTAAACTTCACCCAACTTCCAATTAATGGAAACTCAAGCTTTTCATTCGCCGTGGATATGGCACTTAAAGAACGGTGTGGGCAAGCTTCCTGCTCCTTCTGTGCGCATGCTACAGTAAAGTCTTTGCGTGCAATTTGGTTGCCACAACAAACCAAGGAAGGTCGTTAAAAACATTTTAATCTGTCTTGACCAACTTCATCTAGCATGTGCAGGGCAAGTTCAAATTTTCAAGATTATGAGGGAGAAATTACGGAAGAACATGAGAATAAAAGTGCAGATGCACCTTAATTACTCGAGAAGCTCACATGGGACCATAATCAAAGTAACAAAACTGTACGGCTAGAAGGTTGAAGCTGGGTAAATTATTTGACGTGATAAAGTAGGGTTTCCCAGGATTAGCATTTTCCGGCGTGATGCCATTTACTTTGTATCTAAATATCGTAAGAGTGCATTTTGCAAAGCGTAGCTCGAGGGAGGATGAGAGTGTCGAGGTATGGAAGGGAACCTCGAAAATCAAGAGGTTTACGTAACTGACAGAAATTTTAATTTCAAAGAGAATACTAGATTTATCAAAATGTTTTAGAATTTTTAAAAATCCAAGCGAGAATTTACGTGAGGCAAACGAAGAAACTTTTTTCTGCAAAAGCAATAGCCTGATATTTTGCAGTGATGATTTTTTCCGAAAATATTGGAAATACACATAATGTGCATGATCCTTGTATGCAATAAATTAAGTGGAAAAATATTCAGGTTCAAGGGATGAAAGTTAAGCAGGTAAGAACCTGAAATATAAGAGGATCATTGAAGGCGTAAAATGTTTGTAAAGGGAAAATACCGGTACGCGCATTATTCGGGTTAGAGCCAGCTGACCTGCTTATGGTACACACTGTGGGCCGCCTTATCCGAACAATGCAAGATATTTAGCTAGGATTGGCTGGAAAAAGACATCAATATGCATCATACCAGGATATATAGCGCTGTACAAATGAAGCGTAGTCTGAACGGAAAGATAGCTGATGAGAAGCAAAAGATGAAGGACAGGCAAATGGCTCGTTCATCATTTATATCTGCAGCAGCTGTTCTCTGTCCGTCCTACCAAATACCGGTTTGATCTCTTTACTCATAGCTTAGACGACCCACACCATAGATTAGCCTGCCCATCTATGTAGAAAGATAATAAATAAATAGATAAATAAACCCAGATTGCTCAGCCATCATCCATGTCTTCTGGTTTGTATTGCGCGTTCTAGTAACTTCCTCCTCTGAGCCGCTCGTAAGATTGTTCGCTTTTTAATCCGCAGCCGGCAGCTAGACCAGACCGCTGTCCGTCGTTTTTCTCTCTCTTTCAGGCCGTATAGTTCTGCTTGGATGGAAACACCTACTCCATGCTCTGGCTATCGCGGCTTTGGCTCGCCTGTAATTATCCGAACCTGGAAATACAATGTCTCTCTTACCCTAATCATACCATATTTGTATTCCTTCCTCCACACCACGAGTACACCGGAGTTACCACAATGGTGCGGGGTGCCGTCATATCCACCGCTTTCGCCGACGTATATCGGGCGGGAAGCTCGGCTGCAGCTAGGTCGGTGGATTAAATCTACTGCCTTCACTCTCAAACGGTGTATTTCACGTTAAGTGGCCAGCGCTTGGTCAGTCCCACCCACTAGCACTGTTGTGGTAAACAGCATCCAAGCTCCTACGTTCACGTGCACCAGTTTGTACTGGCTTCCTATTTCTCCTTCCTAAAATTCTTCTGCCAAAACCGTACAAAACGGAATCACAAAGGACAGCATTTTTATTGGCATCTGATACAAACTGACGTTCACAATGCATCTTGACATTCAAAATTAGCTAAGGACCGTTATTTTCATCAACCTCTATTCTGGTCTGCGAAGTTTGGCGCTAGACTGATGCTCCTGGTGACAGTTCTCCACACAAGTCCACCATACATTGCCCATTTGAATCCGGTTCTCCTTCTTCGTTTCTAACTCCACCTTTACCTCTGGATCTAGCTGAAATTTGCAAAATAACAGTTGCTGAAAGCAAACCTCATGCATTAGACTTACGATTACACAATTCCCATCCCATATCGCCGCTTTCCTTGCTCAGCGAACTTTTCTCTCAGATTTTTGCGTTTTAAAGTGCCTCATATTATATCCGGTCTGATTTTGACCCATCTCCATTCCGTGATGACATCCATATGGATCTTCATTTTCACCATGTAACTCTCCTGATCCTTGAGGATCCCGGCCAACTGACGGCGATAGCCATTGCCCTCCAGTATTATTTTGCGCTCGCGATGCGCACCTTTGATGCATTCAAACATAGCATTACTCGCAGTGCAGGGCTAATAATCGGTCACACAAACATCTTGGCAAATCATTATCTAACTTTGATTCAAAAGCCGAAACCTCGTGCCCAGTAAATTAAATTGCCTGTTATGTCCCTGTGAGCGAAAACTTATTCCATTGTATTCCTAGTTTCTGTTTTCCCTGCCTGTACTGTGTCTTCCTTGCACGATTTTGATCTTGCCTTACGCATGACTCTCGCATGTCGAGAAATATACGCAAACTAACAAACTTCTCAAATTACTCGAGGTTGCTCTTACTCTCTTTTTCATTTCGATTCACATTATTCAAATTTCCTGTGCATTATCCTCGTAAAACTTCCATCTTGTGCACGCCTCCCGCAAATCGAGAAATATAAATTATTAATATATTGTTATTCATGATTAGGATGTGACAGACGGGCTTACCGAAGCAGTGCGGTTTAGAGAGACAACAGCAAAAAATTCTGAATTACTTCAAGTTTGCATCCGTGGACCTGTTTCGCATGGATGATGTAACTAGCAATCACTCTTTAATCCTCAGCTTGCTAGGCCAGATGAAGTGAACCCCGAAAAAGATGAATCCAATAGTCACCAAGTGAACAGAACGGAGGATGACGGAGCCATGCGTAGCAAACAGTTGGATGGAAGAGGATCGGAATTCGGAGAATTGATGGATACCGACTTGACAATGCTGAGGTCCTCGAGAGCTGTGAAAGACCAAATATTATTTTAGGCAAAAATAAATAAAACTATGCATTGGTTAATTTCGATATGATGCGAAGCAAATGCAGTATATTGGTATAGCATAGTATAAGGAGGAATGGGTTATCAGAACCTAAGGATGGACGCGGACAGTGGGATTGGTGAGAGGTTAAGCCCAAAGGTGCTAGTTGGTGGGCCTGGGCGTGAGCAGAACACCTAACCTGAAAACTCCCTTAGGATGCAAATGCACGAGGTGTATTCCGGCGTTCTGGCTACACACGCGTAAAGCTTCATCCGAGCTGCCTGGTCGATGTGCCTCAGCCAAAGCGGTGAATCTGACCGCGCCTAGCACCAGGACGATTAACCAAAAAGTACAGAAAAAATGGCATATATAATCGAATAAGCTAAATATGGGTATTAGAAATGGGTGTTTTCGAGAACGAGAGCGTTTTGAACGAGATGGGTTGCAGAAGTCCAGACCTGAATCTGACTGAGGGAGTAAAGTGGCAACGCCTGGAGACGGTGTAGTCCTGAACAACGGTGTGGTTTTCGGAGTTCACTTTACGTTGAGCTTCTTGATCTCTTCAGATATGTGCCGGAGAAAATCCATTTCTGCACCGGTTGTCAAACACAGAGGGGTTGAGGAATTTTCCTTCTCTGGAGTTAAGTCCCATCCGTTTGTTTCGTCCATAAGTGTAAAAGAGAAAAGACAGGGCATCCTGGGATTTTTCGACTGTGATACCTGTGGACGTAAATGAATGAGGTTTAATTCATGTGCCAATCATGGAACTATACCCAGGCTAGCAAACACAGCATCCGGGATTCCGTAGTAAATGTCGGAATGAGATCACTAAAGTCACGATGAAAAAGGCAGACCGTACAATGAAATGAAGCTATTTGACGATGAAATGGCATACGTAACATGAGCGGGAAAGTAAGACGCGTTACAGATGTCAAGAGAAGGAAGAGCAAGATCCGAAGACAGAATGAATAATGCATAATGGTCTAAACGTAGAGCAGCAGAATATAAACAATTACGTGTACACAAGAATGTGTACGTTTCTGTTTGAATATCCGTATAAGTTTGCTTATCGACAGGCTACTCGTAAATAACAGCTGACCGATGACATGACTGGTCGGGGGAAAGCAGATGGAAAAGGCGAACAAAACGGCGTTTTGCGAATGGACGAAAACATAAGAAAGCCTTGGGGAGTAAGACTAATAAAAGGCATTGTCGAAAGTTGAGAAATAATTAAATCTACTAGAAGTCCGATTCCTAAGCGCTATCTACCTGTAAAAGTGTGACCTGAACAGATTGGACGAGGATTGTGACTTCAGTCCATACATTGAAGTAAACGACGAGAAAGAGGAGGGTTCGTGAAGCAGGATTTGTTCCTTTCGTCTGAATGGAGATCGGCCGGTGTCTAAGCAGACAAATTGAACTGCACGAAAAGTGAAGCGGCGGCCTCGAGAGAGGCTGCTAACAAAAGAGATCATGAAGAACATATGTAGTTTGCAGAACGCTGCACCGCACTCCATGTTTAAACCCTGTAGCAAACCTCTTATTCTTCAGTAATACTAGGATTCTTCGCTGCCGCGTTTCCGGTCCTCAGATTAGAAACCAAAATCCTCCACAACCGGAGTAAAGAATACCACTTCAGAATGGGTTCGGTGTTTTAGAGGTGCATAGTTTACTCCGATTCAACTTGGATGTTCTAGTAGCAACCGAACTAATTCACTAACTTTTGCAAATTGGGTGTATAAAAGTTCAGATAAGTTCAATCTGAGGGAGTGTGTTAGACCCAGGTTACGAACGCCACTGATAACAATAATGATAATGTAAATGATTTGATTTCCACTTCCAAGCTTTTGAAGTATGAGGTGCATCTGTGGCAAACGACGGATGAAATCTCATGAAATATAGGTAATTTGCACGTCAGTATCACGGAGATCTTTTTATATCATGTTTATCACAGGATAAGCGGACCTGCCGGCTGCCTGCTGATAACTTGAGAAGAAGAGGAACTAGGTAGACCGGAAGTCCTATATATTCTGACGCTTACAACGTATGATCTCGTTATGTTCCGGTCAGTTAGCACAGAATAGATTTGACTCAGACAGCCAAAAGAAAATCCAGAGTTCTTCTGTAGGTACATAGAAAGTCCACTCAATTGTGAGCGTTGTCATTTTAACGTACCCATGGCGTTCCCTCGACCTTGTTTGCGCTGAAAAGAAGTGATACAAGTCTCATCTCATCACCACAAAAACGGAAGGATTAAATAAATGAAAGAGTTGGTGTGCATTTCGATTAACGTCAACAGAAGTGCTTGTATGCACAACCAGCAAATCCAAACGGTCATGGCAGATGCTAGAAACCAAAGTTAGACTAGCATGAAATTGTAAAACACTCGC
This sequence comes from Fasciolopsis buskii, assembly GCA_008360955.1. NCBI lineage: Eukaryota > Metazoa > Platyhelminthes > Trematoda > Plagiorchiida > Fasciolidae > Fasciolopsis > Fasciolopsis buskii. The sequence goes on along the minus strand of LUCM01000831.1, from coordinate 219,704 downwards.
GCTGGGCAGAGTAACAACGTACTCAGAAGGCATGAAAGTCGGTGCGGCACAGAAATATTTCTAAAGTTGGTTTTACGGGAGAGATTTTAGGTGGTCCACAGAAGAAAAGTGGTTTTGGCGGGTGATAAACTGAACAAAAAAAAGGGGAGATAAATAAAAAATAAAAGGCTCACGGAAATGGCGGGTCAAAAATGTACCATGATGGGACGCAGCAAGTAGTTGAAACGAGGACGAGTGGCGGCGGAAGATGTATGAAGTAGCATTTTACCAAGATATCGAGAATAATAAGGGCATCAAATATAAACGTGAAAACTGCACATTAAATCCAGGTAATCGTTTTTATTCAAAGAGAAGAAGTGACAGCCAAACGGCAGAGGATTAGCACAGTCAGAGGTTAACATTCATGGGGTGGGGGCAGATTATCGCTGGAATGACAGGTTAGGACTGAGGGATGCATTAGTAGCCAAGCTCCTTGAGCCGTGCGTCGAAGTTCCGCTATGCATCGTCATGAATGTAAAGCTTCCGATTAGAAAAGGACGAGGGTGTTTAAGAAAATCAACGGCTTCTGTAAAGCACGAGCGTGGGCGAATGAGGAACTTACTTCCCAGAAAAGTTAGCTGATGCATTCAGTAGACATGGAGACAGTGGAGAAAAACCGGTATGGTGGATTCTGGTTCGTCTTCAAGGCCGTAGGTAAGTGACTCAACTATTTTTCAGTGTCACCACCGGTATGCACCTTACGCGTGCCTTCTTTGTCAGAAAGGATGAATTCATGGAATGATAGCCTGAGAATTCTGAAGAGAAAGAGATTTTGGTATGGTTTTGTGCAAGCTTTGAATGATGGATGCATCGAGCTACAGTTAAAACAACCTAGAATGACAAGTTCACTCAAAATGTGCCAGCAATGAGACATTGGAGAATGAAAAAACCACATTTTAATAGAATATGATTTGGGCCAAGGTGTATAGACACACAGAACTGGTAACAGCAGTAGTGTGAGTGGCAAAAAGGCGTTAAGCCGGATAGGGGTTAATGTGATGCTGAATTTTTGTCGAGGTACGGTATCTGGGATATTTTTATTACCTAAAACGTTGTAAGGAAATTGGCCTAAAATTATAAGGCAGAAAAGCCAGTATGGGAAGGCTGAAATGATAGAAAGACGTCTTATGCAAGAAATTCGATCATGATTTAGTGGTCGAGTTAATTATATCTTAGGCCCATTTACTGGCACGGTTTCCTGCCGCTTGGATCTCATCTAAGTAATTTTCTGGTATTTGAACACTGGGTTTCACTTAGGCTTTTTGAGGTTTAAATTATGCTGACCAAATACGAAGATGAAATTAAAGGGAAGAGGAAAACAGCAACAAGAAGGATCCTACTAGGTGTCGATTGATGTGCGGCCTAATAGTTAATGAGCCCTCGTAAGGTATGGTGTGCCGAGCGGAGATGGGCAGTGCATGGTCAACAATCCGAATAACCCGCAATCTGACAAGCAATAACCAGCTACGGGCGCATGTGGTTAAATGAAAAATATATAAGGGTGAGTATTGGGCGTAAAATGTAATGGAGGACTGTACTTTGCGGATGCACCACAACTACAATTGCAGAACCCATAGTGATTCACGCGGTGGCCTGTGGTGAGGGTTTTCTTTTGACAGGGCCAACTCTGGGCAGGTGGGATAAAATCTCACTAATAAAGGAAGCCCATCACCTTCATGGCAGGAAACACATGATGCTGGGAACATTGATATGCACAGGTTTCCTCGACAGTGGAATATTTGAACTCGTACAGAAAATTCCCGTGAGTGCTCCGCCGGACCATAACTTAGCGAGTCGAGGCAATTTTGCGGTCGCAGGGTGCAGCCTCTTTTCCTCAATTTCTGATGACCTCAAGTATCATGTGCCATTCCCCTGTCGAAAGTCGACTGAAAGAACCAGTGGCACAGTAAAGGGAGAAGCGAGTACACAGATAGGACGCCCGATATGGCTACAAGCCTCTGTCAACTTCGACTGTGACTGCAGTTGAACAATGTCTGCTGTAACACTCAGATGGGTTGAAAATTCCTTCCTCCTCTTCTTTTCTTTCTTCTTCCGATATCTACCTCTTTCCGCTTAACTTGCTCGTAATGACATCGATTGTGGTCGTTATTTATTCTCGGTTCGATATATTACCCTTCTTTTTCTCGTCCCTGTGCGCTTTATTTGGGGCTATTTTGCAAGCATTTTGTGCAGTCACTGGTCACTTGACTTGGAGTGGCTTGTATTTTACAGTCTGCCTTCGTTTTATCTCTACGGCTGTTCTACTATAGACGTTCCGTTCGTTTACAGTGGTTTTTGTTTGTCACGCTCAGGCAAGTGTCTTCGGACCTGATCAAGCGTGCAGGATTTCCCGTATTTGGTTTAACCATGGGACAGGTACATTTTGTCTATTCTCTTTCATCTAGTGTTTGCTTTTACGCAGATTTTGTCCTATCTTTGAATACCTTTTGGCTGGATATTGACCGAGGCTCACTGAAAAGGGCATAGTTGTTGTATAGATAATTTCAAACCCACGTTACACCGAAAAATTTATTTTTTTTTCAGGGTGAGCAAAAGGAACACGGAAAGTAAAAAGCCAATAAAACAGATAAGAAAAAGGTTTGTAAACGCTAAGGCGCCGGAAGAAAATTCCAGGCTCCTGAATAGTTTGAAGAGAATCGAAAAATTAGAAGTCATTTGCCGACCCTTAAAGGGTCTAAGTAAAAAACACCATGTTACGATAAAAGCACAATTCTTGGGCCAAATGAAGTCCATGAAAGGTTGACATAACGACTATCTCAAACAATAGACTGCCCATGTTCTGCGCTGCGCCTCGAAATACCATGGTGTCGCTAATCGATGATTCCAACAGAGAGGAATTTTTAAATAAGTCGGTTCTGATTTACGTGGGTGAAGGCTTCAGTCACGACCACTTTGTCTCACGATGAATTAAGTGCAATAACGAAGTCACGCTGACCCCAGGAGCACGAGCACTGTTTGCTTAAAATACTCTGGCTTATGTGGAGCAAGTTTTAATGCAAAAGATTATCATTCATTTGTGATCTGACAACTTTTCCATAGTTTTGCAGACTGCGCCAATGAAGTTGATGCAACGATAGCTCCCAGGGCCGAGGTAAGAACCTTTATTTTTGTGTAATAGAGTGATCACGAGAGTTTCCTACTGAGGGAGAGCTGTGTTGCATTCCATTTACATAGTAAATATATTTATCAATAAGAAAGCAATGCCTGAATCACCCAATGGATTGAGTGCTTGTGGGGAAATCATCGGGGCCTCTTCTGATGAAAAATGTCGTTACATTAATCATCTCAGGAAGGTCGTCGAGGGATCAGTGGTGGACAGTGCAGAAAATAAGGTTGACAATGTATTAAAGAAGAAGATAGACCAAAGCCAGAGGAGGAAAGCGACTACCGAATATTTCCTTGATGTCCTTCGGATCATCGGTCCTGTACGAATCGTTAACGACTAGCCCCGGCAACTAGTAGGTAAAACTGTAGGATCTTCTAGGGAGAAGTTTGGAGATGCTATCATGCTTATTTGAGTCAGACGGTGCAAGTAACTTTTGGGTTTGGATTAATTTTTCGTATAAACTGTGTATGCTACATTAGACCAGCTTTTATGGAGCGGTGAGAGGTCCTCTGTGAATGGGAACCTGTTATTAAATGATTAAACTTTGTATCGTACCGTAAGAAGTCTATGATACATATTTTTGGCTATGGAATGATAGAGCACGATAAGAAAGAGTAAAGGTGAGGAATTTATTGTATACGTAATCGGCAGCTATTTACACACAGAAATCAGGAAGAGTTTTTCCAATTTAAGGTTCGTGTCATCAGTGTGACTGGCGCCCAGCTGTTGCCAGTGGAATACTTGACAGTTATAGTTGCAATAATACCGCCAGTGATAGTGTTGCAAAGTTGCAGAACACTATCCTACGGTTATTCCGGGAAACACGTTTCGGGCATCGATACAGGACTTTGGTGAGTTTCAAGGCAAAAAATGATTCGGGTGAGTTTACCCTTGCTTGGAATGGCAAATATTCGGAAGCAACTATAGAGCCGCAGGCAGCAAATAAACTTTTGGAATACCAGAAAGGCAGCAGGGGAAGGCCGGAAAACTGCAGAGATATTAACGTCACCGGAAGTGGATTTTCACTCACCATGCGATCCAGTTCGAAACTGAAAGAATCTAGGAGAGCCTCTAATTTGTGTCTTTCGCCCAGACATGGCGGTAGGTGCAACCAAGAAGAATGTGCTTCATTCCACAACGAGTTAGCCATAAAGAGTCACGCCTGGCAGAGGGCGGGGCAGGAAAATTTGGGAAGCTGATAGGTGTCTTTCAAGGTTAAACCTCCAGGAGGTGGAGAACAATTAGTTTAAATTGCATTGTTTCTGACAGCAGCAGATTACATTGACCGTGAGGGACACCAGTAGGTAATGTGATCCAGGTCACTCTGTAAACGGTGGATGAAAATATGTGGGTCTGAGCAATAAAATGTATGGTCTATATTGATATTTTCACCAAGATGAATGCGGAATTAGGTACGAGGGAAAATATGTCGTTACCGTACATGCGAACAAGAAAGGATCCTAGAATGCACCATGATTAACTACATTGGTTGTCGGTAAGGGGCTGAAAAGTGAATAACAACCCTAACTATATGACGGCAGCCTGTTACGTAAAAAGAAAAATACGATCGGAACGGATCGGTGACGATAAAGAGGTGGAAATATGCGACAAAATGGGTATGGGTAACATTAATCATGAAGCCAGTGTCACGTCACACATGGTTCATCTGAGATGAGGAATTCAGAGCGCAATTCGGCGTGGCGTGACTTGGTTTGTCTTAGGGTTACGCATCCAGGTACTGCAGCGTCAGATCCGGATAGCAGCTTCCTAAGAGGGATAGAAAACCAGCACATAGGATGAGGTAGAGTTTTGGGCGGGAGCTTCCGTTGCAGCTGTGGTCATTGGCGAACCTGGAGAAGAGCCGAAGTGAGAGAATAGTCTGCAGTTTGCTCCAGCTGGTGTTAAGGTGAGCAAACAAAAATGGAAACAGCGATAGCAGTCAGTTTCCTACGAAGATTACAGGGATCAGACGACTATCTTGAAGTGCACAGGAGGTAGTTTTCTGTTGACGGGATGTATGCAACAAACACCGTCTGCCCTCTCCCTATAGCACATATGGCTCAGTCAGCCCTGGGCTGTATGGTCCTTACTTGTAACGCGTTCTTTGTTCATCCTGTGACATTTTTGCACATGCAAATTACAGTGGTTTGATAGGACGGCTAGCGCAAATGTTAGGGAATAAAGTCACTGTTTGTTCTTTTCGTGGATCTCGTCTGGTCTAAGGGCCTGGTGCACATGCTACAGGGAATCAGTTATGACTGATCATGTGGTCTACCGCCACATTTTACTGCTTCCGATTGCCGGAAATGGGCACAACTTGATGGTTTGCGGATGGCAGGTTTTCAATTTATTGACGTACTGTTGACAGCCATGGAAGAGATTTATTTGGGGATGATCTTGCTTTTGAGGATTGACTATCTTTTGCATGATATTCGAATCTCTGGATGTGTGAATGATCGATCGGTGGCTTTCAGGTTCATGGAGAGAGCATTTCTGGTTGTTTAATAAATTGAGGATGGACGTCTGTCACTGAGCAAGTACCGTACACTTTTACCACTGACAGGGGAATTACGTTTAAAATAGAGTGGAATATATCTGCGGCTTCTAGGCCAGAAAGACCTGGTGAACGCCCTTGGGCGCGACAGGAAATAAAAGTTTCATTGTGGGTATGGGATCGCTAATGGAAACCCGGATGAATTCAGTGGTAGAAAGTTTGAGGGTTGCGAGTAGGGTTAAAGGTGAGAGAGGGGACTGCTTGCTATCCGAGAAGAACGAAAAGTGGTTGTTTTACGAACCTGCGACGTCATTTTGAGTGCCAGGTCTAGCAGCCCGAAGGTCATAAACTTTTGCAGCTCCGGAGGGCTGCTTGCGGATCTTTCCGAGAGTGGGCTGTCACCGCCATAATGTTCATTTAATTGGTGAAGTGCATTTATTTCTCGGTTTATGGAAGATCATTTTGGTTAGAAGCATGGTTTAAATTAACCGGCGGACGCGTAGAATGAGAATCGAGTTTCCATCTAGTCAAGACTTGTTTTGATGCGCGAAGATTTGATGCACCATGGAGATAAGTTGATGATATCCGAACTGGAGAGTTGACTACCGGGCAATGTGAGGCTGTAAAGGCAGAAAAGTCGTTCTATATAGAATAGGCAGTTACTAAAGGGGGTTCGGGCAAGAAAAAATTTCCCCAGTTGAGAGCGCCAAGTATAGCTGGGATTAATGCCACGTTGGTGTGGGGATAGTGCCTGCTTAGGGTTTCCGCACGGAGCTGTGCGTATGGTGTGGCAAAAAGCCGAGCAATGAAGCGAGATGGTCACCTTCGTTGAAGTTTTCTATTACGTCGGCGCTGACTGCAGTGAAAACAAGTCAAGTATATTTGTATCCCGCGTCAGTTTCGCAAAATGGTAGGAAAATTTGCCAAGGCTAAACATGAGAAGAAATCCTGGATGGCATTGCGAACAGAGAGTGCTGGCCAGTATTTTTAGGGATGATTTAAGTAGCCGGTTGCAATTTTGGTGGAAGATGAATGACCGAGTAAAAAGAAAGAAGTTTTTCATAGAGTCTATATTTGCAGGTCTCCCTTGAGGGGACAAGAAATGCAGGCAATAGGTATTTCCTGATGTTCCGTCGATAATCATAACCCCAAAGATTCGTAATTATAGCAGCGTGGGGTTGATTGATGATGTGACCCGATATTGGGTGTAAAGTAGAAATCTTCTAGCATGTCTGGAGCAAAGGGAGCCGGAATAGGCTATGTAACCTGCCAGGGCGGAATGATCAATAGCTAGGGATTTATCCAACCTGTAATGGCTACATACAGCGAATTTCTGCCATACTGCCCGGAGTATATGGTCATCGTCAGATAACCAATTTTCCGCAACGGTGATGAGAGACGCTTGCTGGTCCTCAGCAAATGCAGGTAGCTTAGCTAACTTGTTACGTATTTTGCATGAATTTGCATACATTATGATCATTATCGTAGGACTAATCAGACTGGCGGAAACGTGTGGCCCTCAAGGTCATTTAAAGTAAATCTGACCGAACACTGCCTCATGCTCATGCGCTGCACCATCGCGTGATTTCGTCTTGGAGATTTAATAGCTACTGTTTTGTTATTCTGGTATTATTCGCAAATTAAGAAGCACTGCCTAAGAGATAGAAATTATCTAGATTTTTCTGATAATTGAAATGTTCGATTTGATCACTTTGTAGTTATTTTGTTAATTTTTGTCCAAGTTTGCACAGCCATATTTCTAGCTCTGACCCTACCTTATTCTAAAGGTTTATGTTCTATACTGAGTAGATACATTTTCCGACCTGTTTACTCAGTTATGTTTACACAATTTTTCATATCACATACAACAACTTGCTGTTTAGAGGTATAGTGTGACCAGGGGTGTTTTGTTGTTTGTCAGATCAGAGTAAAATCTTTAATTTATCTAGTCATTTAACGGACTTCCTCTGTCGTGGGGTTATACTGTCCTTTTAGTTTATCTTCAGCCCATTTTTAGATGCAGAAACTGCTCCCCACCATTGATGCTCACTTATTCTTGTGACATTCACAGTTAACGTCTTTTTACAGTACTTTTAGCACTCTTTTCAAAGGAACTGTGCCAAACTGATTGCACACAGGTTCCCGTAATCACCATAGCCGCGGTCACCTATTACAAACCTAATTTGATTTTCTTCCCGAACTAAATTTCAAAGCAAGAGCGGAATGGCTCGCGGTGTTTATCGGCGAGCCAAGCGCGCCAATGAAAGTGTTCGCGCAACTAGCCCCACAAGACGCTCCGAAGTTGGCCCTTGTTTGGGAACAATGAGCTAATGCTCCGTAGTACTTGTTGACCTGGTGAGTTGAGCGCCTGATTAGATTATCCAATCTAATCGAGCAACTTAACAATTTGGAGTGCACCATCTCAAAGCTTGCACGCCTATCCCGCCTTATCGATCCTAAAACACGGCTGGATGAACATGACCTGGTGACCGCTGGCAACTTCTTCGATGTGCTGGCGTCCGAAACATCAAGTTGGGTGGACAGGTCATGTAACGTTTTTGCCTTTATCATCTTTGATCTTATTCCTATGAGTGACCATAGGGCTCAACTCATGGCGTCTGGCGGCATGGTACACATACCATGTCTATTGATGAAGCTGCGGAAGCGGAACAACGTCATAGTCGTCCGCTCATGGTGCAAATCTAGACCAAACTTCTAGTGAAGTTAAGCATCAAAAATCAAAGGATTATTGCCGCAATTACATCTTTTGAAACAAAAATAACCATGGACGGAACACCTCCCCAGAGGGAGATTTTTGCCAACACTTCGCACGACTCCAGTCACACGCATTTAATTTCCAAGATGCCACTACCAAACAGTGTACGGCCCTTTTTGGTGGAGCCGCCTAAAACGGGCATTGTGTCTCCAAAACATTCACCTATTCGTTGGCCCAACAAAAATTCATTAGAGCCAACGCCGTCTACGGGTTTCTGCTCCACCTCTGTAGACCTGGACATATCGAGCTCGCCCGCCATGCTTTAGCCTCAGTCCAAAAGTCTTCATCTAGGCACTAGCAGCTCAAATCTCTCAGAATCAAACACCCTTCCACCCAGCATGCACTCTGCGGTACGGTCGCCAAAGCCAGTTCCTGTAGTTCATCGTCATACTCCACCCTGCCTCCACAAGCTGCAGGCACGCAAATAACTAGCGTCTCGCTTGACACCAAGGTCTTCCAATATGACTCTTATCTTGACCGCCCAATAGTTGTAGGCGACTTGCCCATCAACTAGACGTGTGCACCGTACATCTAGCCTTCAACCGGAAGCTCGCCTAACCCTTCAAAAATTCCAGTAAGTGGATTCACAATTCAAGTGCCTGAAGGTAGGTCGACGCTGACGGAATCTCAAAGACGTTTGAAAACCAAGCATATCACGACACCAACTACACCCCAAGTGGACTCTACTTCTACAAATTACGTTACGGGTTACTCAAAAAGGGCCAAATACATAAACCTACCACCAAAATACCCAATGAAAATGTCTTTGCATCTGCCGTCCAGCCGATCCCAAATGAGCGACTAACTACAGCCCCTTGTCAGCCCGATATGGCCCGCCCCAAACCCTCCTCAAGTGCCATATCCAACAGTTTTCCGGATGGGCCGCTAACTATTAGCTATGGCCCGTACTCTCCATACTTTAACCATCATACCGAAACTTGCAAGTGTTACTCTCTTTCTACACTTTGCAACACCCACTTAGAACAAAAGACCATAAAACCGCCGCCACTTATGAGTCTTCAGCCGCCCCGTTATTTCGAGCCGCCATTAGTCCACCCTATCCACAAAACCTCTGCCCCAGAGCCAGTAAAATTCCACCCACTCGCACACATCACCACCCTCCTCCTGGCTATTCCGTTGCCCATAAATACTGTTTACCATTCACTAGCGCACATTTCCCTCGGAAGTGCTCTCCACTATCCCGGTCCTTTCAAGAGTTGTACTGGCGACCGCCAATGTGATTCCAACAATACGGCCTTCCCTGCTAAGAGAATATGTCTTCTTGTGATCAGTATTTTCTTGAAAGAAACGCGCCCAGTTATCTCAGAAATTGCCGCAACGAATCGGCACCAGGAAAGCAGTCATCTGTATAGTAATGAGCTTCCAATAACCTTCGGGTTTGCCCGTTCGGAATTCTGCATTGCCCGACCCCATAATCAATCAAAAATGGCCTCCAACTATTCGCCATTCATCCATACAAATGTCCAACCTCTGACAATTCCGAATATTCCTTACGATGTTCCTTCCAAGCCCAGTAAGTCAACCGTAAATCCACCGCCTCCTCCTTGCTGTACTTTGGCTCATCAGGCCCGACTCTCGAATGTTAGCCCCCATACCAAGCCACTCAGCACTGACTGCACATTCAAAGTGGGATCCCTCCTAAGTAAAATCAGCACCCTGAGCCGTTTGTACGAATTCACGCCTAGTAAATCATGCTAATCCCTGAAACCTGGTTGACGGGATGCATAGACAAACCAAATATTTCCGAGTGGTTACAACTTCTTCCTAACTCTCCGAACAAATCGGCATGGAGGTGGTTGCCTAGCCTACTTTAATCGTGAATTCTCCGTTTCCCTCTGCGACATCAAGTGTTGGACATTTGGCTCTCTATCCGCATGCATAACTCTCTGGTGCAACTTGGAGGTGTTTACCGACCTCCACCATAAAACAACTTGGAGCAACCTCAAATCATGAAGACGTTCGATTACGTTGCATTCATCTCTACAGAAGCAAAACCAACGGCAAGGGACTAGAATGTATCTACGATCCGCTGGTCCGCCAAGACTGTCCCTTTGCAGCTGTCAAAATGCGCTCGTGACACCCACGTAGGACGGTTGACGCAGCATGTCGTAAGCCCCACCAGAGGAGATATTATGCCTAACCTAGCATTCACCAACGGTCTCCCTAATATTGACACCTCCGTGCTAGATGATCTTCAGGGTAGTGATCAAGATATGGACTCCTGCCTTCTTCATATTCGCCCCAGACACCAAACATTTTCAAAAACTACCCAGTCCGCGCGCGTCCCTTACAAATTGGCAGAGTGGGCTAGTATGACTGCAGTCCTACGCAGCCTTCGCTGGTCTGACTTTTTCGTTAAATCTGGCACGCAAGCAGCTGTCGACATCTCATATAAAAACTAACACTCGATTGTTAACAATTCCACTCCTCATATAGCTCAACCCCGGCCAATGCGAATAAGCTAATAATGGGAGCCTGGAGGTTCAAGGAATGTGCGGGACTTCAGTTTTATCAGTAACGATGTTTTGCCAATTCTTAATGGTCCTTCTGAAATGGGGGACTTAGGGCGCTATTCGGCGTGGCGTGACTTGGTTTGTCTTAGGGTTACGCATCCAGGTACTGCAGCGTCAGATCCGGATAGCAGCTTCCTAAGAGGGATAGAAAACCAGCACATAGGATGAGGTAGAGTTTTGGGCGGGAGCTTCCGTTGCAGCTGTGGTCATTGGCGAACCTGGAGAAGAGCCGAAGTGAGAGAATAGTCTGCAGTTTGCTCCAGCTGGTGTTAAGGTGAGCAAACAAAAATGGAAACAGCGATAACAGTCAGTTTCCTACGAAGATTACAGGGACCAGACGACTATCTTGAAGTGCACAGGAGGTAGTTTTCTGTTGACGGGATGTATGCAACAAACACCGTCTGCCCTCTCCCTATAGCACATATGGCTCAGTCAGCCCTGGGCTGTATGGTCCTTACTTGTAACGCGTTCTTTGTTCATCCTGTGACATTTTTGCACATGCAAATTACAGTGGTTTGATAGGACGGCTAGCGCAAATGTTAGGGAATAAAGTCACTGTTTGTTCTTTTCGTGGATCTCGTCTGGTCTAAGGGCCTGGTGCACATGCTACAGGGACTTAGTTGTAACTGATCATGCGTGAACTGCCGCTGATTTTTAGTGCTTCGAAGTTGCAGGAAGGGGCACCACTGAGATGGGTTGCGAATGGCAGTGTTGGCTAGATGCTAGGACAGGGCTTGCCACGGGGAGTCATAAATAGGATGCAAGGGAGAAACATGAGAACGTTATGATCAATAACTTGTGTTTGAGCAGGACAATAGCAACTTGTACCACAGTAGTTCCAGTAAGCGTTCATGAATAATTAAGGGAGAAGAACGACGGCATTTGATTTGCACGCCGGTATATGTATCAGGTGCGCGGTTGCGAGGGGCATGTTGGAAAATATGGGGGGGGCGAAGCATAAGGGGGTAGTTCAATGCATCAATTTCGCGAATAATTCAACAATGCAACCATATGCTTGTATAACCAACAAGGTCGGTGTGCACCCAAGTCAATTATTGGTAACCAGGGCACCAGCTCGATGTATCCTCGATAAATCCGCCAAGAGTTGACTGAAGGTAAATTCAACGGAAATCCCGACCCGCTGTCATAAATCTTGAGTTTAACCTTGCTTTCGTTACTTCTTGGAAGTCGGTTCCAAATTTAGAGATCGGTGAGTACTACTAGGTTTACACTGGGAGCAACAATCGCTACTTGCCTCTCTATTTTTTCATTCACAGGAACAAACTTGGCTCTATTGAGTCTTCAATTTCTCTACCGCTCCATGATCACCATAAACCCAAGCTGGCACCCAAGCCAGGCCATTTATCTTCTATGTTTCTTATACTGCACCAAGGCTATACGCGACGTTATCGGTTCCGCCCCCTAAAGCCACCAGCATCTCACACCTTCTAGGGGGCTTCTAGACAGATATGGCGCTCGAGTGCTAATCTTTTCAACCCAAATCACGCCACTGCTTGCCTTGGACAACTCTACTCAGATGGACCTTCTTCGTTGGACCGAAACAGTTACTGCTTCCGCTGGAATTGCTTGTGCACCCGTCGCAAAGTTGTCACACATACTGCCGTCTAAGATAAAAAACTGCGACAACAAAAATTACAACATGGAAGATATCCATGAATAACGTATTCAAAAATGTCATAAATTTTTAGGCAAACTCTTCCTCTGTTGCATTTCTAGGCCCAGTTTGCAGCCAACTGCATGGGGATGCAGTCAGTAGTCTTGAGGGTTCCCTAATATCCCTGTGCAGAATGTTTCATAAAGTCTCTCCCCTAGTAGCCTGGCAAACCTAACATTATTCTTCCCTCATCAGCCTTTTATAAACAGTTTACTGTTGCTAAATACGAAAACTTTATTTACTTTGCATGACGTTTTCCCGATTTGCGAGAACTATGCGCGCAGAAAGATAAAATATGTACACATATGATGCAATGGAGACGCGAGGAATGATAATGATATTATTTATTTCTGATTGTGCGGCTTGCGCGAAATCGTTTTCTTGCCGGCACACCTCTCAATACCGTTCTCTCTTATCCGCGTGATTTCAGCGATAACTGTTGTGAGTTCTATTGTCTCCCCGTCCACAATTCTTCATAAAATTTCATCCCCTCAGTAGTCTGGTACAAACTTGCCCGTTTCCCTCTACCTCATCTTCAGTATTATCTGGGCTCTTTGATGTTTTCAGTGGTCACCTTTGTATTCACCCTATATGATACCCAGTTTGGTTTTGGCTCATCTCCGTCTCGGTATGAATTCCATATTTATCATCATTTTTACCATGCACCCCTCTTTATTTTCGAGGAGCCCAGTCATATGGCAAAGTCCGCCGTTGCCACCCAGCAACAATTTGTTCCCGCGACAGGCACCGTTAATGAGTTTAGACACAGATCGACTAGCAGTGCTCGACTGATTATCAGCCACGGAAAGTCTCGGCGAAGGATAATCTAGCTTTGAGTTAAAACCCAAAGAATCGTACCCAGCCTATCACACTGCAGGTTCTGGTCACACGGGAACAAAAGTATTGCACCTTCACGGCTGGCTTTTGCTTCCCGTATCTCCTCTGTGCCATTCTTCTAAAATTTGATCTTGCCTTGCGCATACTTCCCGTACGCCGAGAAACATGCACTATTGCGATTGCAGAGGGAAAAAAGCCGTTCCAGCGAGGGGCACTTGATTCCCAACGAATGAGTACCACCGCCCACCCGCGTATGGGTCGTTAGGTTTCCTTGACCTCCTCCTAAATTTCCAAACTTACATTCAGGATCACTAATCCTAAATTTTCGCTGAAATTTGGGCTAGACCTGAACACGTCGCTCTGCTCACCTCCTTCAGCGACCACATAAAAGGTTGCTCCTTGAACCACCCACTGCAGGATGCATCTTTCCAATGCTGTCCCCAGCAGACCTCCCTTCAAAATCTTGGCAAACGTTTGCCATCGGTGCAACCGGTATGGTTAGGGGGTCCGGCCCGCTTATGCTGTGCACAAGTTAGAACACCGGTCTTGGTGACCTTCTCAGCCCTAGCTGACAACCCACCCAGTGCATCCCAAATTTGTCGTCAAAAGGGGTGCCATCGATGGAAACCACTTTTAAGGAGTCACAACGAACCCAACATTAAGCAACAAAGAAGAGGTTTCCCAATGTCCAGTACTATCATTACAAATAAACCCACTAACCCTATAGCTTCAGATCTGTAAGGATTTCGGAGGCATCCCAGTGCCCCAAATGAACTGGTTTCCACTCTTCAAAGCCTCCAAGAGTTGCCCGATTTCCTGCATATGGACAAATGACTGTCCTATTTATTGTCAAACCAGTTCTTTCGCGGATATCATCAGGCCACGTTCCATCCCATTACAACTAGCCATCTCAGTAGCTGTTACACAACATTGGATGAAATGAAGTTTATTTCAAGCGCGACAATCTCATTAACTATGGGACAAACACACTTGCATCCCCCGCCCGCCGGTGTTTTCCTTGCACCCTAGCAAGCCTCTCAATTCAAAACATTATACCGTTGTACTGAGCGCTTTTTTCTCCTCGACCTACCGCTCCTCTATCCTACCTTCCCTGTGTACGTCCCGTTCTGCCCTCCCTATGTAACCAAAGTGGGTTGGCCAACATGGCCAAGGAGGGACCTTCATCTGGGGATGAATGCAACGAGAATGGCCCACAGGGCAACCACCCAACAGAAGTCCTGCTCAAGTCTCCCGGTGGGTAATCTACCGTACATTTCTAGTCATACTGCCTTGGGCCTATGCGCCCTCATTCAAATGATGAAACATCCTCCCAAACAATGGAGGCCACTAATGAGAGGTGGAAAATTATTAAAATTTTTGAACTTAAAATTGATGATTATTACCAAGGCTCTGAAACAACAACAACCGAGATTTACCCACTATGACATTCCTCAGTGGTAGGGGCTCCCCGGAAAACTTTCGATACTCTTATTGAATGTTCGCTCCATGCTGGGGAAAATTCAATGTATCCGTCTTTTTACACCCTCGTCAGATTTCAAATTCATTTTTATCACTAAGGGGTGGCTCAATAATTGCACTTTGGATAACGCCAAAATCATTCTCGGCCTTAAGCACTTCGGGAAAAGCCGTTTAACCAAGCGCTTGTGTCAGCGAAACTATACAAGCTACAATGTGTCATCGTCCCGTGTTGAACCTCATCTAATACGGCTTTTGGGACAGAGCTGAGATGAGCGACGAAAGTCTCTTTTTTGGATGCGCCTGCCGCCCTTTTGGATCTTGCCAAAATGATATTACGATTACAACCGACCGCTTTTGCCCAACCGAGTCTGAAGCCGAACACTGGAAACTTCACTGTACCCGGCATGTGGTGGTTCCCGCATTCCGGTCAATTTTCTTGTAAGTATTCATCATTGGGGTTGGACCAAACATCTGACTGACCCAACAAATAACCGAAACGTTCTTGACTTGACATGAAGTTCATTTACATTACCTCTTCTGCATGGATACTCCCTCCCAACAAACCAATCGCTATATATTGGAGCTGATTGGAATCTTTCAAGTATTCCAGTTCGTAAATCCACTTGGGATTCTTTCGAGCCCCGGGGGTGCAAGCGGCTGCCGAAAAGCTATACTCCGACCTACACAAGTGCCCTGGTGTCACTACGTCCCGAGCTCTAAACACACACCCAAAGGAATTGCTGCGACGAAATAAACTATAATCTCGATAAACTCCGGGGCGGCCTATTAAAACCAGAGAGATTTGTTGGTTCCGCAAACGAATTGTCCAACTAAAACTCTAGAAAAGTTATTGGACACATACACAAAAGCAAGACCTGCAAAACCTAGACCAGCCCAACCCAGACGCAACACTGTCAAAATTGGTAAATGCAGGACTAAACCTCCCAGGTCTCCGGCAACTCAAGCCCTATATTTCATTCACAACGACATTTATGTAAACAAGCCACAAGGGCAGCAGACGCTTTCGGCAATTTCTTTGCGTCTGTTCAGGTTAATGACACCAATCTTGTTACAGCATGCCAACCTCGCTTGTCCATGAAGTCGCATTCAACAACCGTGTTTCTTCCGAGGGAAGCAACCCAGCCGTTGACAGAAACAAAAATTGGCCGCTCCCCAGGACCTTACACACTATCTCCGGGCGTTGTCCCGCTGGGAGGGAGCGATGTCTCAGTTTCGTCGGTAAACACCTTTAATTTGTTTCTTCAATGTCGCACCTTCCCGTCACAGTGGGAAACCTCTGTGATTATTCCCATTCACAGAAACGGCGCAAGCTGTGACCCTACAAATTACGGCCCCATCAACCAAACCCTTATAGTTACCAGATTTATAGAATATCTGATTAAGGATAATCTTAACGCCCATCTTCTGTAAAGTGAAATTATTAACACTGGAAGACTGACATTCTTTATGAGAAACGCTGCGCTAATCCGATGACTGACTATCACTAAGGCCTTTAACACCAAACGGTCAGCTATGGCAGTCATTTTGCATATGAGAAGGCTTTCAGTAGTGTGTCTAAATAAAATTGAGCCGCACGGCATCCCTGATCCAATCCTATCATCTTGTATGTAATTTAGGAATCATTAAGTTCTAGTAAACGGCTTCATATCTGAGCTTATATTAATGACCGGTGGTATAGTCTGAGGCAACGTTCTGGGCCCCTTACTCTCCCTATTCTAAGTGAACGACGTCTTTGGCGTTATTCGTAAGGGCGTCCCTTTTCTTTTTGCTGAATCTTTGGGGCCTAGAATTAGGTACATATCAAAAGACTTAAAATTACTCAGTTCCTGCGAAAGCGACTGGATGATGAAATTCTTCGCCGTAAAAGCGATATCATGGAGCACAACTGCTCTAATCCCCCGAGAGAACTCAAAGTTGGCAACCAAATCCGCCCCGTTAACTGTAAAGCTCGCGACCTAGGCCGAATTACTCTTGCACCTTGAACTCTTCGGACCAAGCTTTCACACATGTTGAGAAAGCAAATGAATTAGTGGGGCCGATCAACAGAACTCTGAAGTTGATAGACAGGAAAATATGCCATTTTAGAGCCCACGGAAAACGCATTCTGGAGCATTGCTCTCCAGTCTGTTCGAACCTAAGGCGGTGCACTAGTGACAATCGAAAACGTCCAGCGAGCGTTTACCATGCAGCTGATCAGCGACCCGTCAAACCTAAATTATACCGAGCGCTGTGGGTTGCTGAAATCTGATCCCCTGTGGCTTCGATTCACAAGAGAAAACCTGGTGCTCTTCAATGATATTATTACTGGCGACAGCCGCATCTCCGCACCTTGAGTTAGAAACCCACTCCCATGATCCTTCCGAAATAAGACTTTCATTTTCGCCCTCCCAGTACCAAAGACATGTGTCACAGCCAACTTCCTTATTGCTGAATACTCGTCATTGCGGAAGAAACTTTCCCAACAGCTGCACTTTTATCAACATCTGTTGCATTTAAAAAGAAGTACGTAGAATAGTTACCGAACCATTTTTCATTGATCTTTATCACCCACATTTGCCTGAGGGCAGATCGTACGAAGCCCGGTTGGGTTCTCCAAAATACATCGATAGCACCTCTTCATTCATCGCAGAAAAAGAAATTAATCTCGTCGCTCATATCAAAGGATAAAAAGTGGGCGTCCCAGATACTAATAAAATTGCCGTAGTACGCACATAGAAATCTCGTACAGCTTGCTAGAAGCTTATTGTGCATATCCGAGAGTGCGAAGCACTGTCCAAGTGGAGCACGAAGTGCTCAACTGCTGGTTTATAGGGATCCACCGACACCTAATCCATATTAGTTTAATTTTCGTCACTTTCCCAGGATATCATATAGCAAACCGCCAGCGACTCTGTCACCTACAATTCCAACTTAAGCCCCGAAACTAGCACACACCAGCTGCATGCACGCACTTTCACATCGGAAGCACTTCACCGTTCTTCTTCACGGAAGATTTCTGTCGCTCAACAATCTAGCTTCGAGCCCATAGATCTTGCGGCTCTAACTCTGAGTGCAAGGTACTGAAGCACAGCTTGCCCTTCCACTTCCAACCAATCTCAATACCATCGTCAAAACAGTGTGGAATCCTTATTTCGCCATCGTCTTCGCATATAAACTTCAAATATAATCACTTCGTAAGCTTCGTCATCTCATCTTTCTACACAAACGATTTTTGTCGTTGGAATCACCTTGGTTTCTGGCAAAAAACGCCTCTTGAACTCTTTCTTAATCTTCATCAAAATTTCCCTGTCTATTGTAGACACTCCGGACCTCCTACCTCCTCCATGCTCATGGGGCCCTAAGTGATTTCTATCTTTCCATCGTGATAGTTTACATTTGACCTGCGTCCTGGTCCCGACCATTTCCTTTTGACCCAGCATCATCTCCTGGATTCGACTGTAATCTGTGCGTTCTACCGTATGATTTTAGTCAGTCCTTAGCGCATCTCGCGTCGCATTTACATCTGTCGCTGTTTTTCATTGCCCGTCCCCAAAATACCGCTTCGTTGTACTTTTAATCATGTGCGTAGACGGTCCATACGCTGTCCACCTTTCTATACACACACAAGAAGCCGGATGGCGGACGACATCAACCGTCAACCCATATTGTGGGCTTTTTTAAGACGCTCGTGCGGCCTCTTAATCCGCAACTGGCAGCAAAGCCAGCTTGCTGCTCGATTTTTTTTTTCCAGACCGTTCAGTCAGCCTGAATTTAACAAGGAATTCATAGTATGGCTACTGTGGTTTCACTTCGTCTGGGGTAATTCACTCCCGAGAACCCTATGCCTCGCTAGTCCTACCTACGCCAAATTCACATTCCCTCATTCAACTCCCGTGGACACCGTTGTTGTCACAGTAGTGCGCGCATGGACAGATCCATCTCACTGGCCAGCTCGGCTGCAGCGGCGTGCGGGTGTAGCTGCGGTGGTGGCTTGCGCCACCTGCGTTCGCCTATCAAATTGGATTTCCAGTTTGGGTGTCCAGCCCACGGTCAGCCGCACCCACTAGCACCGTTGTGGTAAGTATCCCTTTGGTCCCAATGTTCGCGTGCACCCTTTTTTCTGGTTTCATTTTTTCTTGGTCCCAAATTACTTTTGCCTAAACCTTGAAAAAGTCACGGGTACAAGATTTTTATTGGCATGCGGTATGAGCTGATGTTCCGGATATACTCCGGCATTCTTTGTCAAAGTGACTGAGGGCAATCATTCCTCGTGACCCTTCGTACTGTTCTACTAAAATTGGCAACACAGTACTGCTTCTGGCAAATAATCTTCACAAGAGTCCACCAGAAATTGCCCCCTCTTTCTCCAACTCTTTTAGCACTGGGCCTGACTGAAATTCACGAAATAAAAATTACTCAGAACAAGTCTAGTGAATCCAATGTACGATTACGCAACTTCTATCTCGTGCTACCGTCTCCGCCAGCCTAACGAACTTTGCCTCCAATATTCGGCCTCATATGTTGTCATTGTCCTTTCAATAGACGTCTCATCGGACTATACATTCCGCGGGAAGCTGCCTCTAAATTTTCCGTTCCCTGTTTCAGTGGGTTTTTTCTCGCCACACTTTATCCATTCTGCCACGTTCACTTCACTTTTATCCATATCATTCAGGAATCTTACTGTATTGAGGGATCTAATGGTGGCATTTTTGAATCGCGTCGTTTTGCTGCGCGCACATGGCGGCCTACGAGATATCTAACAGGGCCTCCTGGCAGTACTGATAACAGTCCCGTGGGACTCAAATCCCGCATGCCAATTCTTCACCAGTTGCACTCTCATATAAGACCTGTCATATGTATTAACGGCTATTGTTTGGGCCTTCCACCCTTTGCACGTGGGCACTTCTTCCCCTGTTTTTTATTTTCTCACTATCGGCGGCCGTCAGAATTATGCTCATTGCATGTTTCTTGGCATTATCCAAAAAAATAAAGTATCATTACTATATAAACGGTGCGTATTTAGTTGCAAATGCATCCCAGCCTGCAGTGCGCAGGCATTCCCTTTATGGGGCGCAGTTTCCGTTATGAACATGTTCCATGCAAATAATACAGTCATTTCCAAGAGCAACGACGGTTGCATAACTCATCAATGCAACGAGTTTCTGTGCGCAAACTTCAACGTGTATTTCACTGTACATATAGTATGCACATAGACGGATCCGTTTGGATATATGTGCATATATATGCCTAAAAAGTGGTATAAAATACATATATGCAATTCTAAGCACATCCGTATATAAAAATCTGTGTGTATGCACATATGCATTTGTGCACAGACCATCACAATCAAAGGTTTGTGTACAAATGAATTCACGCATTCCGTCGCAACTCACTCAGTCGTTTTATCAGAGCTAACATCAATGTTCTGCGTAATTCAACCAACCCGGTTTATCGATGCAATCAAGTATGTGCATATGTGCATGCATAAATATATACACATCATGTTTACATACAAATATGCATGTGTAAATACGTGCGCATTCATCTGCATGCACAAGTACATAAATTTGAATAAGCATGGCTCTGAATTGGTCAAATGCTACCTTTATCCAGTGGACTCATTGATTATGAAGTGATGGACATGTATTCCGTGAATCAAAAATACAGATCACTAGGACCCGCACACACGCGCCTTGGAAACGTTTTCAAACCTGGAAAGCATTGTACTAGACTGGGACAACCGGGGAAAACATGGGAGCATTTGACAAACGCAGCCTTACTCCCACGACCAGCCATGATGACCATAAGAGCGCAATTGATATAGCCTTCGATTTTCAAGGTATATATGCCAGTCGTTACGCTGAACAAAACTGAACAAGCCTATTAAAACAAACCCCACTGGAACAACCATTCATTTAAATATTTTTGTGTCATTGATGAACTTCACCTTGCGTAGAAAGAGAGACCACGCGTCATGAAAGTTGGCCCCCTCGTTAGTATCGAAAACTGAAATGGACTGAACAGGTGTTTTCGACGCAAATTCAAAGACGTCAAGGTCGTGGGGATTTAGGCTTGTTAATGCACAGCCTGAAGAAGGCGCAGGACTGCGTGTTCTTTTGTTTCTAAAAGGCAAGGTATCAAGTGAAGTAATACATTCAACAAATACGTTCCGTTTTCTCGCCTGAAAGTTTCTCCTCCACCTCTGGGTATACCACTGCGCAGCAGGCATCCAGCTGGAAGCTCTAGAGATTCCTCAAATCCATCAACACTATTACTATTAACCACGTTCTAACAGTCGGTTCCATGGTGGACGCACCTAGCCCCTGTTTGAAGCCTTCTGTGTTTGCGCTGCAGTCTTAAACTGCCCCATGTTTGGTATAAAATTGAACAGTTCCTAACTTTTATGCCTGAAAGATAATTCACTATTGTGATCGTCTCAATAAGACCACCGCGCTTGCGTTGGCGTCTGAGAGGAAAAAGTCCCAAGGTCGTGGAGTCTCTCGTTACAGCTTTGTGCCTTTGGCCAGCAGTCACCTTGGAGGCTATCTTCTGTACATTTTCTGGGTGGTTTATGTCTTTCAGTAGTTATGGCACCCTGGCTTAAACACAATACTTCCGGTGCGGTCTTGTGATGGCCGCGTCCAGGGGCCGTATTTGCTGCACTTACGCGCTTTCTGAAGAGTTTGAATTTGTTCTTAACAGTTAAACCCAGATCCCTGGCTTTGGAAATCGCCATTATATCGTGTTCCATTACCTTTATGCTCTCTCGCAGGGGTCAGTCTTTGGCACTTGGCCAGATTCAGTGGAAGGCCCCACTGACGGACCAGGCTTTGACTGCCTTGATGTACTCCAGGCTTACACCTGCTAATTGGACATCAAAGGACTGCAGCGAAAGCACAGAAGGCTCCAGATAAGGCCTAGGTTGATCACCAATAGGGGGATTCCACTGTGGAACCGACTGCCAAAACATGTGGTTACTAGTAATGATGTTGGTCTCATAGCAGAGCTGCCTGCTACTTGGCATGTTCCTGGGTTGCGGATACGGAAACGGCCATCATCTGGGTGGTTAGCCAAGTATGAGGTAGGCTCAGGCCCACTGAATGGGCGGCCGTGGGCAAGTAGCGGCACTGTCGTGGGTTTTGCGGGGTTTTGCCTGGCGAGAGACTTAAAAATACCGCGTGGGCCCACTGGTAGCACTGCAACGTGGCGGGTGTGTCCCGCCACCTAAAAAACGCCATTGCTTCTTGTCGTGTCCCATTGACCCGGCAAGATTTTCAAGAAACGACATGTGGACCGATTGACTGACCACCGACCCGTTTGGAATGATTCTGTCGCTTTGGAGAAAGCGCTTGTCTGCGCAGTGGTTAGAGGTGCATCCTCGAATAAAAATACCCACTCTGCACTGTGCAATCAAGTTGTACAACAGATCGCGACACACACAAATATGAATATGACTGATTTACGGAAAAACGTTTCCGAGTGTTCTCTCACTTGCGGTCGCGACCTCTTACCGTACACAGCTATTTGTCCCACTACTAGTGTTCTTCCTTCTCTCCCTACCCAATTACTTTATATTTTTCGGAAATTGTAGTTGGCCATGTTATTGGTAGAGCCGCTGGATTAAGTCCCCTTCCCGTTATTTCGCTTTCTCCCTCCAGTAACATTCAAATCGCACCGAACCCGCTTCCACCGGCTGATGAACTTCTTTATCCTCGATGCCCTCTTAACCTGGCTAAATTCACTGTGTAAACACTGATGCATGTAGGTGAACACTGGATACCCTAGCGATCAATTTGTGTTGTGTTCAAAAGTCTCGCACTCAAGACTGCAGCCCTGTTATCCGACTGATATCCTTATCCAGTCCTTCCGACAAGTTTCATCAGCGTCTTTCAGGGGACTTTGAGACTGCGGCTTTTGGTGTTGCGGGCCTTGGTACGGCCCTCACTGAAAGGGCTGAGGTTTTGCTGGTTGCTTCGATGCTAGTCGACAGCCGGCTGTGTGCAGTGAGACTTCGAGATTGGTGCAAACTAAGCAGCTATCGCCCTGACAGACGAAACTTGTTTTTTGCTTCAACTTAGGGACCAATAGATTGCATCCTAGGTGCAGTCAAGGGCACTTTCTACCAAAAACTGCACTACCTCTTAAGCACAATAAGGTAGGGTGACATCGTGGTTTCGGCGGGGAACGTGAATGCTCGGGCAGGTCGGTTGTCCTCCAATGCGACGCATCTAGGAAGTCACTTTGAACTCGATTCCTGTCGTTCTTAAAATCGCGAGCGATTGTTGGCCTTGTGCTCAGACCATCCATTATTTCTGGCTAGTACAATCTTCAGAGGTTCGAATCGCCGATGCGGTGCCTGTCGTTCGTCCTCTTTCAGTCAGCAACGGATTCAAATCAACCACATAGCTATTAACTAAAAATGGTGGGACTGTTTGAAAGACTGCCCGGTCGTGCTGGAACACCCAATCCCTCCCTTCCCTCTCCCACCTCCCCCCTCCCCCATAGGTTCCGACTACACTTTAGTGTGCACTAAGTTGTCCATGTGCTTCGATGGGCGCCCAAAACGCACACTGCAACATCGGTTAGACCGCGATTAGCCATCTGATCCTACTCGCGTTTTAATCTTTCGAAGTGCATTGAATAAAAAGCCAGAATTGCCTCCGCACACCTCAAACCATCAATGAATACTGGTGGCTTAGAAAAAATGTTTTGTCTTCTGCTTGGTTAGTTAGTTGTTGCTCGACTGGTCGCGTTGCAACACTGAATTTTCGCTGAGTCTCTGCGCCTTCTTAACGCACGCTAGTCTATCCCGGGTGAGGGCGAGTATTATGAAGCACGTCTCGTAACGGGACGTGAAATCAAAGCAAGCTTGCTTAGAGACTGCGAGATCTGGTGGTCACAACGAGCTTTGGAGTCGGAACGTCGTACCGCCATGGGAAATCCCTGCAGGCTGTTTCACCTCGTCCGAGCTACCGGTAAGAAGGCATTGGGTGTGAGCGAAACGATTTGTGCATTTGTCGGTTAGCCTATCTCCAACTGCCAGCGACATCTTGCAGGCTGGACGGAGCACTTTCAAATACAATTTAGCTGGTTCGCAGTATCAGCTCCTCCTGCAGCTATTCCGGCAAGCGTCCGGTGGCCTCTTACAACGGATCCATCAGCTGAGACGGAAATCCCCAGGGACATCTGTGCCTTACCACGTCATAAAGCGCCGAACTCCGATAATCTGTCCCCAGCTCTATTTGAAGATGGTGGAATGGTAATGGTCAGAGAACCTCACTTTTTATTTTCGAAGTTCTGGTGTCCCGAGAAATTCTCTTCCACATAGAGGGAGTCGATCGTTGTTTTCACTCTTGAAAAGTTCTTGCGCAACAACAAGGCTAACCTTAAGTATATTAGCCTAATCCCAATAGCTTCAAATCAGTTTTCGTCCGTCATTCCTTGCAGCCTGTACAACACGCGCTAAGGGCAAACGTGTGAGAAACAGGCCGGGTTTCGCGCTAGTCGTGGATGCATCGACCAAACCTCTACCCTTTGACGGGTATTAGAGCACCGTTTTTACTTTCCAAAGGCCAGTCATCATCATGTTCTTGGACATTCGCGCAGTTTTTGACTCTGTTGATAGGTGTGTACTATGGCACTGTTTGTAAAGGAATGGAGTATTTGTCGGCCCTCAAAGAGTTGTGCGGTCATATGTCAGGTTGGCTAATGGCCTATGGACAGCTTCTACCACCCAGTAGAAAACGGTAAGGCTGCCCTAAGTCCCCATTTCCACTGAACTTTGTCACAGATGATGTTTCACAGAACGTTTTATCTGGTCTTTTAGACGGTGGAGTTAAACTCCTCCTAAGAAACAGAGTTTAACGATGATATCGCCCTGCCGAGTAACAATACTCGCGCGTTAGACCGCTTAGCGTTTGACGTATCCAGGTACGGTATGCACTTGGCACCCCAAAAGTTCAACTTACTTCTTGAAGCACAACACGAATTACGAAGGCCGGAGTAGGTTTCTTGAACCTGCGTCACTTGTGGCTCCGCCATGGCATCTGACTTTCCCTCAGTAGGAAGGTGTATTGACACAGTTCGTAGTATTGTGCTTTATGGTTTCGAGAACTGGCCTATCCGCGTTGAGGAAGCCCGGCTACTTTCAGTGTTTGACCACGGATATCTCCCAAACACTGATTGTGTCTGGTGAGAACATCGGATGAGTAATGACGAGATGCGTCATCGTGCGTTGAGTGCAGACATTTGACCTCTGACGGAGACAGATAATCGCTCTACGTCACCTTCGTGGGCTTGGACAGGTAGTACATATGACTGCGCTTCGTCTGCCTTTTCGTGCTCTCTTTGCATGTGCTGGGCACTAGTGGGTGAATGGACGTGACGGTCAGGCTCTAATATGGTATAGAGGTATGAAGAAGTTAACTTCGGCCTTGTTCTTGGTTGGTTGGAACCCGACAGATTAGGAATGTTATTTGTTGGAGACGCTAAGATATACGGCTCAACACCGAAGTCACTATGGCGAATATTATGTGGCCTGTCTTTAGAACTCATCAACCTTAAAACTATTCAAAAATAACAAAAGTCACGAAAGGCGTATAGTGAAAACACCAAAAAATTCGTTGGCATGTTATGGTGTATTATTTACTCTCCTGTTTTCCGTCGCCCTTCTATATAGGCCCATTTACATGTTCTTGAGTCGGCACCATGCTTGTTTTCAAGCCGGTATATTATATAGATCTAAACAAGCTCTGGATACTTGTTGGGCGGCAGTGTACCCAAAGTTTCGGGTGTGAATACGAAACGTATGTATTGGATCTAGGACTACACCTGACAATTTGCCTTTCAAAAACTAAGGAACACGCTGTGCTGAAATCTAAGGACACCGGTGGATAACACAGCAATTTGGACGCTAGGGTTTCTTTTAGCCAAATCTTTGTCCTGTGTGCGCCGAACTGAACTGAGCTGAGCGTAGATTTCATCATCATCGTTCAGCGTTAAACAACAAGGTAAGCCTCACTGACCGCTGCCTCTTTCCCAGAGGTGCACGTTTCTATGAAAATAGTGGATATCCTAGGGGAACAGACAGTGGACCTGCAAGGGTGGAAAAAGATAAGACGCTGCTGCAGCCAACACATGGAACACAGTCTAACTGTACAAACGCACTCTTTCAATCATTCTGATTCGATAGAAAATGACAACACAATCGTTACTGTTCGTGGTTCACTGTCATTCTTCAATGTCTCCAGCCAACTAGTTGACGGTTCTTTCGGACCCGAATCGCGAAGATAGATAATTGCTTTGCCTAAGTTCGCTGTACATTTTCGCATTCCACGTTGCCACGTCATCTGTTGATCTCCACATGGTTTCTTCCATTCCTTGGGAGGGACCCGAAATAGAGCACGATATGGTAGACGAGTGTTCGCCATACGCAACATGTGACCCAACCAGCGTATTCTACGACGAAAGAAGGTGAGCCGCACCTAGTACAAGATTCCTCGCCTCCACTTTACTCACCCGGCCACTCCATCCAATCCTAGCAATAGTGCGTAGACATCGGTGGTCGAAAATCTATAACCGGCAAACATCTCCTATACGTATACTCCGTATCTGGCACCCATACAACAGGACTGAGTGCGCTGCGGCACAGTACACGACCTTTAAACTTTAGTGAAATATCAAGCCGACACCACAAGTGCTTCAGTCCAGCGTAAGCCACTCGAGCCTTGGATATACGCGTGTTTACCTCCACTGCCGAGTTGCCATCATTGGACACGCAACTACTGAAATAAGTGGAACGGTCCACATTCGTTAGTTCCTCTCCATCCAGCATCATGTCCGGGACTACTGTCGTCCAATATTGTAACAGCAGTTTGCACTTTGAAGATGCAAAGCACATGCCAAACCGAGCTACAAACCTCGACAGTCTATCTAGTGCACATTGTGCATGGTCCGTGGTTTCGAACTGGCACTCGACGTCACCTGTCTAATCTAGGTCACGTAGCTTCCCTCCATTTCCCAGTTCGCAGGTGTTCGTTACTTGGAGGTATTCGATCCCAATGTCTACATGGTATGGTTAGGATTTGATGGAGGGACCGGGTGCGTGATGTGTAAGTTATGAATCTAGCCTTAAGGGCCTGTTCTGAGAACACTTTATCTCAGTGTACGAAGCTTGGTAGACTTCATGTTTGAATCATGTTGCGCATGGCGAGCATTGGTTTATCATATCGTGCTCTACTTTCTGTTCCACCCAAGGAGTGGAAGATGCCACATGGAGTTCAGTAGGTGATATTGTAACGTGGGGTAAGGTGTACGCGTAACGTAGTTGTTTTGCGTGACGGGGTCCGAAGAACCCGTCAGCCCGTTGGCTGGAGAGACTGAAGGATGTGACAACGAACCACGAACAATGGCGATCGTGTTGCTATTTTCTATCGAGTCGGAGTGAATTATTAACTACGTTTCTACAGTTGAACTGTAGTCCGTGTGTTGGCTATGGCGACATTATTTTTTCCCCACCTGTGTAGGTCCACTCCTTGTTCCCCTTGCACACTCACTTTTCTACAGGAGAAGGACAGTGGTCAATGAGGTTTGCCTTGCTGTTTAACGCCAAACGCAGATGATAATGATGATCTGTTCGTATCCCGATATGAAGTATCCGCTGCGCTGTCGAGGCGTAAAAAGCGGTTGTTACTTCTTTCTCGGAGAGGCGCGTGAGTCGTAGTAGCTTCTCAAGATCTCCAACAGGGACGACGGTTTCTTTACAGCCTGGGCTTTTATACCAATATCGTTTTCCTTGAGCCTGTAGCTTCTCGGCAAGGATTGTGGTGTAATAGGGTGATCCCTAATCTTGAGATAGCGATTAAGAGTTCCCTCAGATTTTCAGTCCTTTCTTTTCCTTTCGGTTTTGCCTAGTTGTTTAAGGAATGTGCTACCGATGAATACTTCTATTTTCGTCCACAACTCATTTGCACTACTATCTCTTCAATCTAGGATAGTTTAGAAGCGTTTGGGCGTTATCTGGAATCGTTAGTTTGGAAATGTCGTTGAATTTTCTGTCGTTCTGAAAGATAAAGCCTGAGGCGAGCCTAAACCATTGTGCTCTCCGTGCCGTTAACATTTCCTGTTATGCCGCTGCTGTATTCCCTACAGTCCTTGATGGATGGTGACCAGCAATAACTCATCACGATGTAGTCGATCTGATGCGCTGTCCCATCGTCGTTATAGTAGCACGTCAGCAGATGCCTTTTGGGTGTTAAAGGCGGGTATAGGTGACGATCAGTCGATTGAGGTCCGCAAACAAGACTAAGTGGTCACAAATTTTGCATCGCTCACCGGGACCGAATCTCCCTAATGTGTGATGGGTACGTTCATCTTCTGGTCCCGTGCGGATGTTTCAGTCTCCTACAATTAAAAGGATGTCGCGCCTTGGCTGCTAAACCGTGTCATTGCAAGTCTTGAGTAAACTGTTTCCATGGGGATCAGGGCACTGCGAGCTCGACCGTCCATTCCCATCCCAACACCATGAAGTCCCAAATTGTTTTCTGGCCCACTATGATTCACCCAGTTGAATGAGCCCATCTGTGGAACTTGAATACATCGGCTGCCGGAGTAATTCGTGTAGAAAAGCAGTGTCAATTCTACGCAGCCAAGCTTCGTATCCTGTTCAAATCCCGCCCCGTAGTGTCATTATGGTTGAAAGACAAAGTCCCTGATTCTGCAGCCTCATTTTGTATCTATTCATTCACATGTTCCTGTGGGACAATGTACATCGGCCGCACGACCAGGCGCTTGTCTGAACGCATCCGTGAGCACCACCCGGCATGGTTAGGCACTGGAACAATTAAGTCACTTAATAGCGCAGTGGTTTCACATCTAGCACAGACTAACCACACCGTGAATGTGACGCAAGCTTTCCGGACCCTGTATAAGGTCAGAGGTCAACAGTCCAGGTTGGCAAAGTGTCGCCTCTTGAGCACTGCGGAAGCTGTCGTAATCCGTCTTCACAATCCACCACTTTGTTCTCAAAAACAATTTGTGGTTGCGCTTCAACTCCCTTGGCCCACCCCCGTCCCAATACAAACCCTAGACAACAAAACAATTAACACCACAAATCCCTTCCCCACCCATATTTGTAAATGACTAATCCAATCCTTCCTATAGTGAAAATATTTTGTCAAGATATATATATAGTGATGTAATGGCATGAGTACGAATCACTGAAAACGAGCTTGTTCGCCAACTTGTGTTTTCTCAATTCCGTGAGCATGAAAATGCATTGGCTACAGATACCCAGGAGAGTTCTCAGATCCCAACAGGCTATATAGATTCGGGATCTTGTGGTTAGACCTACATTCCCACTTCGGGTTTGGGTCACGCCGGCCACTGAAGCAAGACAGGGTGCGTCGCTCGCCGGGAAAGCTCTAGCATGACAGCAAACTGTAGAGACGAAATCTAAGAATACAGTTCGAAATAGTATACAAAATGATGTCCCAAGGGTACAGACAAGGTTAGGCTTCGTGTAGGCTGCACTAGGAGAGCGTTCTTATCACTTCGCAAAAGATTATGGTCTCGCAGTGAAATAAGCCTCCGTACAAAGCTGCGCATTTACCGAGCTGCCGTCCGCCCATTCCTTACGTACGCATGGGAAACCTAACCACTGAGCGTATATGTTGCAAAACTGCTGGCAAGTTTTGACCATCTTTGCCCCCGCTGCATGGCAAAAATCAAGTTGTATGATCACGTTTCAAACGCCACTGTGGATCAGCACTGTATGAAAGTTGAACGGTTTCGTCGCTTCTCCAGATAGGTCGCTTAAAGTGTTCGGCCATGTTCTTCGCCGACCTGAGACGAAATTAACGAACAGGAGCCTCTTACTGTCATAACCAAGTGCAGTTGGCTTAACCCGCCTGTTGAGCGGTTTTCCGGGGTATCTCCGCTAATAAATGCCGCAGGTGAGAGTTGGGTCGCTGGTAGAGACCGAAGAGATGGAAAGTATCCCGATAGGCTTAACACTGCCAACTCAGAGGTGCTAATCTTTTCAGATGCCCATGCACTGTGCAGGAAATGCTTTTCTTTAGTTCAGTCATTTTTCACAGCCATTAGCATTGAATCTTCGGAGTGTTCACTTCCTAACTTTATTCTTTTTTTAGTTATACCATTTCAATCATGAGTTCGACAGAAGAAGTTTTTGATAAATATATAAAAATACTGAAAAGTTACGGTTGTGATGTAAGTTTACAGTCGCGTCATTCTTACCCTCGCAGAATATTATTAAATGCCTCATTGAACCAGGAACCTGGCTCAGTTACAACTATTTTGGCATGACCTATGCGGAGGGATTAGCCGAGGCTGAAAAATCAATGAAGTCGTATTTTGACGGGAATAATTCTGCCAGTAAGTCTTTTCTTTTCAATTCTTTAACACTGAACCATAACCACTTTTCATGGGATATTGTCTAATTTGCTGCACAACTGCTTCCCTCCTAGCACGGTTATTCTGAGGTTTTTCGTGCGCCAAACTGAGGCACTGGGAGCTAGAACGGTGATAGACAAGATTAACCAGTGATTAGCAGGTCGTCATTGTGGTCTTTGGACATGGTTGTCTTTCTTGGTGTACGTTGTAATTCGCGAAATACGACATCTGCCAGCATCGTTTTAGTTGATAACAACACTTACCAAAAAATAGCATGTGGCGCATCGACTTCTTGGCTCACACCTTACGTCATTTGGTTCGGGTACATTATCTTTTCATTTCTTTTACTAATGGTGCAACCGCGTCTGTTTTCCAGAAAGGGAGCCAGGCCAATCATGGATTCAAAATGGAGAAATGACTAATGATGGGAGGATTCGAACTCGCGATATCTGCATCAGAAACCATGATCACTGCTGATAGGTTATCGTATATTTAGCGAAGGGATTAAAGAGATTAACGATTGCTGATGAAATCTTTATTTCGGTAGTTTTGAAAGTCGCTTTTTCGGGTGCTTGCTGCCGTAGTCGAAGTTCCCACATAAGATCCCATTCTGTAGCGTATGCAGTTACAAATTGTTCGCCCAAACACCTTTGGCACCCTTTTTATGAGAGATCTTATTAAATCCCTTTCTTGTGTAGGGACCATGGAGGATGTCACGAGTAATTGGACCTCGGCAGGTTTGCCTGTTAATAGCATTATTGGAAAGACTGGACTTATTATCTGAGCGTAAACGTTCACTTTATTTGGCTGCCTTCAGTGTTCGTATATAGCACCATATAGACCAGCTCTAGGTAGTATCAGATCGTATCTCGGTCCTTGTTCGCTTTTTACGCCTAGCTTATGGTCACAGCAACAATAAAGCCGTCACTCTTTCACATATCCTTCCAGGTGACAATGGCCGACTTGATTTCCAGTCAACTGTGTATGCGGTTATCGTTACGGCCTAGTATTCAGTATCCGAGCGAACATTGGGAGCAAATCGAAGAGAATCCAGACTTAGCGGTAGAGGCCACAGAGATCATGTAGATGCCACAAACGATGAATTATTTCGATGTCAAAAACTCTTCGAAGTCCTTGTAGGTTCATCTCCTGGGATAACTATACACAAGGAAATGTGTAAATCCCTGAGTAGTCAGCTGACCAAAAGCCTGTGTAATGTCTGCAAGCAGTAATGGACGAGGAAATGTAAGAATAGGGAGACTGCAAAAATCGACAATAGCCGCAACCTCCGCCCACTGATTAAGGGTTCCGGTTCATGAAAACCGAGTGTAATTAAGACGATCCGAGGAATGCTGCGGCTCACTGATTCACTCCCAGTCGTACCCATCTGGAGCACCTTAGAGAAGAGTGAAGTCGTCCTTGTTCAACAGTGGACGAATCTGTTCAAATATTTTGTGCCGTCGAAGCCACGGGGGAAAGTATCCAATGCAAAGGAGAGCGAAAAGAAGATATTTTGGGCTACATTGCATGTCAGCTCTTCTACCTATGTCAGAACATGATACATTGCTAGTCCTCCACCAGAAATAGAGGTCATCAGAGAGACAAGCTTTATATGAAGGCATAAGATTGCCGGATCCGATGGATTGTCTCCGTTCTTCAGCAAGGGTATTGGCGAAATTGCAATATTCACTTCAGTTTGCAATCACTCCCCTTTCACCGTGTTCTGATTTCAATGCCCCTCCTCCACGACACCTCAAAAGAGGCATGAACGAGAAATAACGAAAGACAGACGGCATGACAAGACGTAGCAGGATTATATACAGTAAGAAATATCTCGAATGGAAGAACACCGCTAATTGCAGCCTTTAGCCACGTTGCCTAGTTTCTCCAACCATTGCGCTGGGGGAATTCGTGTACCCAAACTCAATAGTCTAACTGCATCTACTGGGGACAGACCACTGGCAGCGGTATTCATACCTTTTTTCTACGTTATGTGCTGATCGCCTTGGCCCATTTTCCGACCACTGCATGCTTCCGTGATCTGCAGATTCCAAGGAAATTTAAATGCGGACACCGGTACCACTTTTAGTTCATTTCAGTTAAGCTCTGTTATCCAATATCATATGCCGATAGAATTCTCCTACCGCATTCTAGTAATGCAATGTAAATATCAGCGTTCAAAAATCGACAGTCTTTGCAAGTCTCCTGCCAGCAACGATCTTGTTTATGAGCCTTGTACTGCAACTGGTCCTTCTGCTGCTGTATGCACTCGACTTCTAGTCGATAATTGGGTGTAACGCTGAAATTGCAGGGCCCTGAACTTGGTAATTGTCAACCGAACCTCCTGTTTACGCGACGATGCTGCATTCTGCATACGACTACTTAGATAAAACTAGGGCACCCCAATGAACGAATAATGATCGTTAACTGTCGATTAAACAAATAGTCCCACGGGACACTTTGAGAACAACAGCAAATGGCGGACAAGCTCGTTTTTATTGAATCATACTCATGTCACTGCATTACATTAAATATGATTGATATCAGTTGGATTAAAGAAAGCAGGTGGTTGGACGAAGCGAAGGAGTCAAGAGGGGAAAAGGTAAAAGGTGCACACGTGATCTCGATGTGGTTCTGGACCGGAAAAGTTGGTGTCAGTAGCCCGATTGTTCTCTTGGGGAGCAGGGGCAGAGGAGTTTTAGTCAGCCTTAGTGCCTGAACAAATTGGTTCTGAACCCATAACGGATGATCGTATAATCGAATGCTCACAGCTGCCGTGGTTGAGAGAATTCGACACTCGAGCAATCTTCAGTGCCTTCTTGAAAATTTTGTCACATTCATCGAGCGATTAGACTTAACAAGATGTGAACGAACAGCATTTTCAATTGCTTTGATTACCTCAGTGTTCATCCAGGCCGGATGTTGCTCGCATATCCATTCGGACAAGCGCCTAATTGTACAGCTTACGCATGCGGTTCCATAGGAGAAGGTGAATTAGTGTACAGAGAAAAAATTTGCAAAGCCTGAAATTTTATCTTTTAATCATAAATACAAAACCGGTCTGTTTGTGAAACGAACATAGAGTTTCACGGCATAAGATCTTATCAACCGCACCTGACGAACAACGGCTGTATCGCGTAAATGGTAGATTAATATAAATAGATTTCTTACGAATATCTGTCCTCTGCCTCCTTTCTTCATCGCGCCTCATTGTTTTGTCAGTGAAGCGTTCAAAGCAACCATGTGCTAAGAAAACGTTTCTTTAACATTTATATTCTTCTACTGTAGTGTCGTCTGCACAATTTTCCCGGGCCCTACTAACCAAAGATCATAGTAGGTTTCGTTTCATTTTAATTAATGCGAAATTGTCAGAGTACTGGTCATCCCATACGGTCTTCCTGTGCGCCGAAAATTGAACGGACCGATCGATTCGACGATGCATCCAGGAAGCCCATTTTGCTGTCGCTTCCCCCTCCAATGTCAACTGGACATATTGACAAGCAATGTCAAACGTATTCACTGTCGAATTTGTGTGGACGTTTGCATCTGTGACACCGAATGTCATCAACGTAACGTCGTCTATAGAGCACCGTTTGTCTGATAGACGATTCGAGTTGTTTGTCTTCAACTTTGGCCACAAAGACGCCCGTGAATAATGTCCCAAGGGGTGATCCCATTGCTACTCCATCTTTTTGACGATGCATTTCACCGTTGAATTTGAACTGACCATTGTACATGTCTTCAAGGAAAAGTTACTTCGGTTCATTCACCGAGAGACCTATCTCACTGGTTTTATTGGATGTAGTCACGTGCATAATTAATCGTTTCATCAATCGGGATGTTAGTGAGGCAACACCAAACAAGAAGAGTTGAGTGCCTTTCAGATTTAAATTATTGACGGAGTTCACGAGTTGAAAAGTTTCACGTAAGCTGTGCTTCGAGATCGATAGTTCTACTGGTTTCAGTGTCCCACTTAACCATTTTGCCACCGCGTGATTGGGTGAGGTGCATGTCGAAAATTGATCTCAACGATACTTCTTCTTTATGAAAATTGGACAATCCGTATGGTCTGGGAATTATCGTACCATTTGGTCTTACCCTTTCGAATGAGGCAGCATCTATGATACCTTGCTGTTTTAACTATCAAGGCCTCTTGGATACTGACTTCTCTATCTGGACGGTGTCATCCTTCTCGTTTGGCAATTTCGTAAGTTTGGACCGATCATTCGAAATTGGGTTCATCTTTGCTAATACAATGTCAGCACCTCTATCAGGTTGTGATACCACTATTTCTTCACTAGCCTGTAGCCCTTTTAAGTGTCTCCGATGCTCAATCGTCAGTAGTCCCTTATCTGTTGGTCCGCTTCCTGGATATCGATAACGCATTCGCGAAAGTAGACTTGAGTCTCTCAAACTCTCCTGTTGATGACGGAGTCATATCTGTGATTTGATGAAATGGACTCTCAAATTTAACCTCCATGTCCAATTACTTTGTCTTACTGCTAGGACAACATAATTTAAGCTCTAGGGACGACACTTCAAGCATCATCTTGTCATTAATGAGAAGTTGTGAACAGATTTCAACGGATCAGCAGGAGACTCACCAACTAGTTTCTCTGGATTGACAATGAGATACCCCTTTTCCGATCATGTTTCTCGGCTATCGAATCGACATACGCGACGAATGACTGTTTATCTCTTGGTGCCATTCTGTGACGAAATTTGGACGAAGTCGCGAGGTTGCGCTCCAATTCACCAGTTCGGCTGGTTATGGTATCTCGGTCATTAAGAATCTGACGACACAAAGACACTTGATTCATTCGTTTCGTTCAGCCACTCTCTTTCCTTATACCAGTTGGCTTAGTCATATTTAATGTGATATAGCAGCATGGCAATGAATCGCCGAAAACGAGCCACTTGGTGTTGCCCTCAACTTTCATTTAAACTGAACTAAGGTAAACTAAACCGAGTTGGTGGATGCTTCCGGGCCAGCTTTGTACGACCTTTTGCACTTAAACAAGTGTCCACAGCATCTACCTTTAGATAAGAAGTTCCTGTTGTGAAGCGTTTGTTGATATCTTTGCAATCGTTTTCCTTGTCCTCGTTGTATCGCTAGCCCAGCGTTGCTGACAATGTGATGGATGATAAACCATTGTTCAACCACTAGGCGAATAGTCGTTCTCATATTTTAGATTGAATACGCGCCCATCGGTTGACTGCATTCCAATCCGGCATGTTGACGGTCTCATTGGCTGTTATGAGACTATTAGACGAAGCCCAAAACAAACATTATGCTATCCAAAATTGTTCTGTTTTACATTTCATGGTGCCCGCGAAATCCCCGCTCTGCGCGTGTTTTCCACTCGAGTGGGTGTCTCAGGCTGAGTCGGATGCTCGCTTCGAACTCTCCTCGAAATGTCCGCAAATGACCAGCATCTCACAAAATCTCCGCTGAGGAATTCCTGTGCACTACCTTCTCGTGGCGGAGATGTTCCTATTAGAATGAAGGGATGGAGGCAAATGCTCAGTGTCCAACGCCGAGGTGATTAGTCCTTGGTAATCAGTCTTGGGGGAGTTGGCTAAACCCTGATTCCAAACCAGCCACGGGCGGCGTGCGAAGCATACGGCAGTATGCTCACTGGCATCCTTGGTGAAGTTGAAAGGCCATGTGTACTGTGCCGCAGTGCGCTCAGTTCTACTGTACGGTTGCGAGACATGAAGTATATGTGTAGGAGATGTTCGTCGGTTGGAGGTTTTCGACCACCGATGTTTACGTAGTATGGCGAGGATCGAATGGAGTGACCGGGTGAGTAATGTGGAGGTCAGGAATCTAGTACTAGATGCCGGCTCTCAGAACACCTTGTTTCATCGTATGAGACTTAGTAAACTACACTGGTTGGGTCACTTGTTGCGTATGGCGAACACTCGTCTACCATACCGTACCCTATTTTGGGTCCCTTCCAAGGAATGGAAGAAGCCATCTGGAGGACAACAGATGATGTGGCAACGTGGGATGAGAATTAGGTGTCTCACGTCTTCGTCTTTGTGGTTGGGGTCCGGAGGACTCATCAACTGGGTGGCTGGAGACACTTAAGGATATGGCAGTGAACCGTGAACAGTGGCGATCGTGCTGTCATTTTCTATTGAATCAGAATGATTGAAAACACGTGCGTTTGTACAGTTAGACTGTGTTCCATGTGTCGGCTGCAGCAGCGTCTTATCTTTTCCCACCCGTGCAGGTCCACTGTCTGTTCCCCTAGGATATCCACTATTTTCATAGAGACGTGCACCTCTGGGGAAGAGGCAGCGGTCAGTGAGACTTGCCTTGTTGTTTAACGCTGAACGATGTTGATGATGATCCCTGGTTAAGGAGTTTACTGGGTACCTAGGATGTTTAGCCGCGTCTGAATGGCGCATGAACTGGACAGTCATTCGCCGGCTCCCAGTTGGTTACTTGACCCTCAGATCGTCTTGCTACCTTGTGATTTAGACTGTTTGGCCAAATTCTTGGGTTTGATTTCCTTAAGTCAACCATCCACTTCGGTTTGGGCAAACGGGTAATATCAAATCCACAGAGGAATCATCGATCCCGATGGATCACCGATGACGTGGAGATGGCGAATAAAAGTAGCATTTGGGATGTACTACACGCATTGTTTCTTTTCTCTTTTTCCGCTCATTGTTTTTGTCCTTCGCCAAGATTGCGATGGCAAATGAACTGCATTCACATTTTTGATTATATATATATATATATGTATAATCGGGTTAATTTCACTCAAAATCTCCTCTCCGTCCGAATTGTTCCCACCCAATTTTTGGTACTCTATCAGAAAAGAAAATTCCATTCGAGTATCCACGCCCAGTAGAAGTTCGACCGAGCGGTGGTCCGACCTGCGAATCTACATTGATATTTAATGCTCCGCTGCCAGACAAAGGTGTCGGAGCACCGAAACCGATCGCTCCAAATTTGAAGCTTGACAACTGGCCCGCGAAAACGGTTTATGCAAGGTTAGTGTGTTCAGTTGTGTTTATGTGTATGCATGTGTGTGCCCTTCATTCAAATCGTAACTGCCAACGCTAAGTTAGCTTCTTCGCCCGAGATTTGTTCACAGTCTTGCGAGAGAGTTCAGCAAATAGCACGGAAAACGGTCTTCAGCACCCACCTTTTTTCAAATGCTAAATATATTGCGCATATTCGTTCACATATCATGTCATCAGAACCATGATGGAAGAGAAGACCGTTGAAAACGAAAAATAAATGAAGTAGAAATAATGTATAGACCATGTTCCATATGTTCTATCGTACTGCTCTGAACAGTATGGTAAGCCTCACTTGACCGATATCCTTCTCACCACGTTACACAAAAAAGGGAAAGGCAAGTTGGACGAGGACGAGATCTACAGCCGTGGGGATAAGGGAAGAAGGCTGTGGTGACCACCATACGGAATGCAGTCGCACTGTACAAATGCACACTTTATCAGTCATTCTGACTCGATCGAAAATGACAACACGATCGCCATTGTGCACCCTTCAATGCCTCCATGCCAATTGGTTGGATGTTTTGGACGTGAAAGCGCGTTGGAACGAGACATGCATGTACAAACTGAACAGAATTGTCATGTAATCGACCGGACACCTTGGCCAATCTTCTATCCGTTACCGCCCTCGAAGAACGTAGTATAACTAGGTAGTCGTTCTGTGGACATGCACAAAACATGATCCAACCATTGTAATCTATTCTGTTCCAGTGGTTCTTCTAAGTACTGAACCCTAGGACTCAGTAGTTTACGCCTAACCTCTGAGTTATTCACTGAATTCTTCCACCAAATTCTATCACAACTACGAACACAACGGTGTTCGAACACTGAAGTTCTCTTGATATCTTATGCCTTCAACGGCCACGTTTCTAAACCGTATAGCAGCGCCACCCTCACTGCTGCTGCGTATACCGGATCTCACACCGACGTCGCAGATGCTTCAAATTAGTGAATGCCGATTGGGCCTTCTGTATGCTCGAACATATTTCATTTGATATACGACCACTAGATGAGATACAACTACCAAAGTAACTAAATCAATTCACCTCACCCGCTTTTTCTGCAAGGACAAGGTTCGATTTTGAGCCAATCCCGTTCTGCAACAGCATTTTTACACTTTGAGGGTGCAAAATGTATTCCAAACACGGCTAGACCATCATTTAAGACGGTCGGGAAAAACCTGCAACTTACTTGAATTTTCGCTCAGTAGCACAACACCGTTCGCATATTCCCAATTAGATAAGTTCCTGTTTGAGCAGTTATCAGTGCCACTATTCTCACATGACGATAGGACTATCTCCATTACCATCTTATTGACAAAGTTAAAAAGGAGAGGTAAATGTGAGCAACCCTGACGAACGTCACTTCTCGTGGTGAATTCGGGTAGAACATCGTCATAAGCGCGCACTCGGCTTCGGCCGTTCAATTTCGGAGACTAGACAAGTGACATAAATTTCTCTGGCACACCTTTCGATCACGAGCAGCGCCAAAGAACTGCACAATAAACTGTGTCGGACGCCAGTTTCTCACCAAGGAAGACAGAAATAATGAGTTTATGAAACATGTGCCAATGTGTCTAGATTTGTAGCAAAATGAAAATTTGATAAGTGCAACCACGATCTGTTTAGAAAGCGGCCTGACTTTCACTTTCGCACCTTTTGTTATTACTACTTAATCGGTGGGGGATAATGCCTGCGAGCAGTTTGGATGTGATATTTACCAAACTGATTCCTCCGCGATTTTTGCGTGAAGATCTGTCATCGTAAGTCGGTGCAACTAATGATTCACACCAGTTCTCACAGATCTTCGTTTTCCAGAATTATCCTATTTGTTTCGTCAAATCAGATGTTGACATTTCGTCACCGTCCTTGAAGGTGGGCAGAGACAGAGGTGGAGTATAAAAGAATATGAGTAAGAGATCCAAACGAACAATGAAACGCTACTTCACCTTAGGCACACATTGAATCAGAAAGAATGACAACGAGATCCTATGTGGCACATCTAAAGAAACCCTTTCACGAGTGCTTCAATCATGTTCTCGTGCCAGATAACACCTTATTGCCTTGTGGGTTAGAATTTTAGGGTAAAGGCTCCAATGAGGATCTTCAATAAAAAGCCCCTTGTGAAGTATAAACAACCCTGAGGTATTCATCATCATCATCGTCGTTCGGCGTTAAACAGCAAGGCAAGCCACATACCCCCAGCTTCGTCTATAGGATGTGACTTACTACCTGCAATACTTCTGATATAGGGACAGTGCGAGAAGCCACGGGTGATTGCGCTAGAATTCCCTGATCGTCGCATTAGCGTCAAGGCGAAAAACAAACTAAACAAATTGACCAAGGACAAACGTCCACTTCATTGGGTTCGCTGCAACGTTCTCATGCCATACGAAATAGAGCTCTTGAAACTCCCAAAAACAGCCGTGTGGTGCACTTCCGAGACACGCAATCATAGTCTCCTTTCGGTATTCATTCTTCATAGCCTAGATGTTTCGCTTTGCTCTTCTCGTGCTCGAGGATCCAGTTTCGAGCGCTCGTGGTAAGGTTGGTATCGGGATCGCTTTGACTGCAAGAGCCGAACGCGCATTGTTAGACTGAACTCTAGTCGATTGTCGTTTATGTTGAATTTGGTTGGGCCGAAGTGAGCGTCAACAGTAGTGGACGGGAAAATGTAAGGAAACAGAGAAGGTTTTGATCATTCATAGTGACCACAATCCCTACTGGTCTACGAAAACCAAGTGTAAGTGAGGTAACCGGTAAACGCGACCGTTCACTGATCCGTTGTCAGGAGTGTCTCATGGAGCTTTGGACAGATTACCTTTGGGATCATTTTTTTGCCCCAAATTTCGCATGTGATCCGACACGTGGACAGATATCAATCCTCTGTCAGCAATGCTGACCATCAGACAATTGGTCTTCCCCAAGAGACACAAACAAGCTGCATCAGATAGACTGTCGCCGTCAGTCTTCGAGGATATAGTGGCGAAGTTCCGAGACGGGGGTTGATATGAGAAAGCGAACAGATATCCAAGAGCTTATGTCAGTCACTACCTGTGCTGATATGAAAAAAGTGAAAAGTTCTCCCCGGGCAAAATCACGAGAATAAGTTATGTAAGTATTCCCTCTCGTGGGTACTGTCCTTAACCAGTTACCTCGTATTTGCGAAAGGAAATGGACACGTGAGTCAAGCCGGTTTTTTACTCGTTTGCAGTTGTGTTGACCACTTGTTTACTCTCTGATAAATTTCAGAACATTTGCATCATCCGTTCTCTTCAGTGACCCGGGAAAAACGTTAGACTCAATCGACCGTATAGTTTTCTGACTCTGCCTCTCATAGAAGGGTATACGGGGAAATTTGTTTTTCTTTTCCAATCATTTACACACACGAACGAGGCCGAATCCATAATTATGGCCACTTCCCACCCCCTCACCCCGAATTCACCACAAGAAGTGCTGTTTATGAGGACTGCTCTTTCGCTACTTATGTTTAACTTTGTAATCGAAATGGCTATGGTGATAGCACTATCCTCCTGTGGTAATAGTGACAATAATATTTGCCCAGGTAGAGCCGATTTTCTAATTTGGAACAAGCGGACTACTGAACGAATACCCAAGTAAGGTGGACTTATTTCTCGGCCGTCTTAACAACAATGTGACTGTGTTTGAGATGTGTTTTACACTTCCAAAGTTTGAAGTTCTATGACGGAGCTTGATCTGCCCGAAACCGAATCTTGTTCTCGGAAGGGAGAAGGAGTTAGATGGGGCCGAATAGTTTATTACTTAGGTGATTGTATCTCCTCGAGTGGTCGTCGCGCTTATCGAAAGTTGATGAATTTGTATTTCTGAAGTCTCCTTTCAGGTGCGTATCCTCCAATTCAGCCTGGGTACTATCGATTATACCTGTAACCACTTGTATGCATCAATAGCTTGCGCATTAACGCCCCTCGAACTATTGGAAAAATGTTGATGAGAAAGTTGCCACATGATTTAAACGTTACTTGGTACACTCACATTGCTCAGCGTCGCTCTCGCTCCAGGTTGGATGCTCTCTCACGTCTCCTCTATCGCTCTATCTGTCTTTGTTGTATTGAAAAAAGCGAGAAGAAAAACTAGAAAAAAGACTTATTGCTGTGGGTGTTCTTGAACCATCTGCTATTGTTGTACGGAGCGACCTTTGTTTTTACACGCCAGCAAATGACGTTGTCCCGTGGCGATCTGCTCACCCAATCGTTCAACGGTTGATGTTCTGCCAGGCGCCAATCTGTCGACACTCTTCTCTTTTGTACATCCTCCTAATAGTCCCTGTTTCAGTTATACTTTGTATATTCGGTATGCGGAGCACGTGATGTTTGCCACGCTGACTGTCGATAATCTGCACACTCTCGGTTCTGTGAAATCTTATTTTCTTCGTGACCAAGTAAAAGGCTTAATCATAACCGATTTGATAATACATTAAATCTTGAAAACGAACGTGAATGATATGGAGCCGTTTTACAATTCACTTCTACGTTGAAAATAGATGGTAAAGATTTCATCCTTATTCTTTGACTTAACCAGGAATGATTTGAAGACGTAGTCCGGCGTTGGGCCAGTTACAGCCGTGTTTCCTAAGATAGCATGCTCATTGATGTTCTGCATCCTGGCCAATTTCGGTTTTCATTCTCCTTAGTCGAACGATTTGTGCTATCCTGCATCCTTCTTTGCTAGCTTTGTGAATCACCTGCTATCATTCCTGGTCCTCCTCCCGATTGGCTGTGCATTTTTTCCAAGTTCCTTCGACATTTTTACCGATTTAATGTTATCCCGCGCATATGTCCTGCATTGTGTTGTGTCACAACACTCAGATGTCTACAACAAACTATTCTAATGGATAGATAATGTAACGCATCCGTCTTCCGATGACTTAGTCTAGTATCTTAGGCCTCTTTTACGCGCTTGCGGAAGAAACGCTTGTATCCTGGGCTTAAGGTCTGCAAACGTTTTATTGTTCCCTGTTACTGAATTTTTCAATAGCCCAGAGGGAATTATTTCGAAAGTGTCGTGTTGTCCTGTTGCTTGATTTCTCGCTCATTTTTGTTCCCACGTGATGATATGACCGCGGAATATTCACCTCTGGGAATACACGAAGAATTTTATTTAACTCGATTTGTCTTGAGGTTACGAAATCTTATTCCTCACAGTCGCACGATTCTCACCGGTGTAAAAGATTCTGTGGAAGTCCTTATTTACTGGAGGACATTGTTGCAACCAGTCGGTAAGTTGGCAGAGCTAATGAATTTCCACTAGCTTTCTACTTTACTCCGAGTGATTCCTGAGACGGAACAAACCGGGCCTGTGAGAAATCACAGAGTGGCTCGGGATCAGGGGTCAAGAGCCGTCTTTGGGTTCAGTCACCTTTTATCGAGGCCTCATTTGTAGCTCCACAATCTCATTTACATCTTAAGAAATGTGCGTGGAGGTTAAGTCCGTTTGGAAACCATAGTGGTTATTCGTGGGAATGTTTTCCTCGGTTAATTAAGGCCAAAGTTTGGGAATTTAAACATGCGGTTGGTCGAGTAAGTTGGTCCCGGGTACACGTACCTGACGGATGATGGTAGCCGCATAGCGAGTTGTGCGCGCTTCTGCGGTGGCTCTTCCTCTCATCCATGTGCTGCGCATCCTTTGACGGTCGGTTGCAAAGGCCAGATGATAATTTATAGACTCATTGTTCTGGGTTACTCCCTGGGAGCACAGTCATCATTCCGTAGAGAAGACAACCCAAAAGTTTATACATCCCCTACATTTCATTCCTAACCCGTCGATCGGCCAAAAAAATCTCGTTCGCCCACCCACACATAGATCTGATAAGCTTGGCAGTTCCCGTGGTGCCTGCCTGGTGGAAATATACTGTGTATCTTTTTGGGGTTAATTCTCCCTTTCTTAAGTTTTGTTCAAACTAGTCGTGCTCTCTGGTGCTCAATCCATGCTCGTGTTCTTGCCTTCTCTTCCTCCGCGTCCCTCTCCCCCCTCTCGTCGTCTCCGAATTTGGCCTGTCCTCCTTGGGGACAAATTACGATATCTACTAGGCCATTCATCGGTCCGGCCACGGAAGACGATTTTCGCCGCGAGTCTGTCAAGTTTTCCGAAGAATTGACCACTGTCGGATTGAAATTCAAACCGGATCCATATTATTGGACCGTGATCGGTCGACCTGACGGGCAGTCCACGAACACACATATCTGGTTTCTGGCTGACGATTAACTACGGTTCTACGCCAAAACGGAATATTCTTCTTCTCCTTTGCTTTTTTTCTTTTCAGACGATCGTGGAATTTACTTTAGTTTTCTATTTATTAACTATTTATTATGTTTTGTCGAAATTACCAGTGTATTTCCAGGTCTGCTGAATTTTTTTGTGATAACTGTTCAAGATTACTCCAGTAGTTTGAAAATTCTCACTGACCATACTGCGAAAACACAATTTGACGAACAAACTCACTTTCGATGACTCGAACTCATGCCACCATGTCACAGTATACTGGGAAATTTCTTCCAAAGGTTTAGATTATTCAGATACAAATATGGACGAGAAAGAGATTGATGGTGTTCCGTCCGTACCGCGAAAACGAACGAACGTATTGCATCGATTATTGCAGAGTCTAGGGTTGGTGATTGTTTTCGACCAAATTTCGCGATCACTTGTCCTCACATCACTATGTTCACAGTTCTGTTTGTGCTTTGTCATTGTACTCATCTGCACCACTATTCATATCAGTCTCCACAGTAGTTTTTTTAGAGCTCTCGTACACAGTAAAAGCGAGTGGTTTTATTGATCATCCTTTCAGGTCATAGAAGTTGGTAACCACGAGAGTTATCGGTTGTAATCAGGTCGCTAACCACTAAGATGGTGT
This sequence comes from Fasciolopsis buskii, assembly GCA_008360955.1. Classification (NCBI taxonomy): domain Eukaryota; kingdom Metazoa; phylum Platyhelminthes; class Trematoda; order Plagiorchiida; family Fasciolidae; genus Fasciolopsis; species Fasciolopsis buskii. Next base: position 175,403 of record LUCM01000831.1, on the reverse strand, counting down.
TATTTGCACAAAATGCTTTACGTTCAATCGTCGACCGCCCCCCCCCCACCCGTGCGTGCGTAGAAAGTGGCTATTAGGTGCAGACACTGAATTGCCCCATACGGGGGCATTTGTTTAAACACAAGTCCTTCGGTCTTTTGTTGTCAATAGTGCGTTTCGCGTATGGTTAGATGAACCAAATTTCCCCGGAAGTACACGACCGAGTTCGCTGTTACTGTCCCTCATCAGTTGTGTGCGTTCCCGGTGCTCTGTTGTCCAGCCATTTCTATGCTTGGTCACATTCCCTTTGTTAAGTTGTACAGACTCTTGCATCCGTTCACGCGCGTAACAATTCAAATGAAATTGTACCGTAAATTAACATGCCTGTTGTGGAACTGAATTATGAACGAACTTGGTATAGTGAATGGCATGCTGTTTGAAAGATCTTGTTTCGTTTGTTATTTTCGCTATCCAAACCGCGTAATCTAAAGTGACAAAAACATTTTACGACGGGCTACTAGATCACTGTTTTTGTCAAACAGAATGGACTTGAATTCCATAGGATTTCGAAAAAAAACCGCTAAAAATTCCAAATCTGCTACTTGGATTGTTTTAGTCAGTCGACTAACCAACGCTTCGATCTCGTTTCCCGTATGGATAATTCGGTGGTAGGTTCGTATGAATTACCGAAAACAAAAAACGTGCGCGAAACACCGATTACATGAACACATCACACGTCACAGATCACGTGAGTCACCAATTGGAGTCTGACAGAACGAAATAATTGTACCCTCATCATCTATATTTGCGTTTGACGAAGGCGAAATGCTTCTATCGAACGATTCCAGGGTCACTAACGTCAAAAAGATCGGAAATTAATTTTATGGGCCACGGTTTTCTTGAAGCTCCCCCGTTCGGACCGAGTGTGTTTTGGACGGACGAACGTGTGAAATTTGGCTAGAAGTCATCCTGATACAACAACCTGATCGGTTAGCTTATCCTATTCTAATTAGACTGGTGGGGATCAGGTAGAGTGTGTATGCATCTGCCATCGTAACCCGTCAGCGGTAGGAACCCCAGATCTGTTGATCAATTTGGTGGTAAGGGTCAACTCGGCCCATTGCCATACCTGGTCTGTGACCGTTTATGTTTCTACGTCAATCCAAGATTCAGCATCGCGTTTGTCGGTTATCCACCACTCCTCCCCTATATTCCGTGTAATGGACCCTGGTGCTTGTGGGGCATGCACGTTCTACTAAACGCATGCGTCAAACATGACATAAAATGATTTCGTCAAATGTTGTCTGTCTTTTGAGCCGTATTTCATTGTTCTGGCAAGGAGCACGTGGCTTAAAAAATAGGGAAACAACCGGAGACTCGTTTTGCTAGTTGAAGATGCACTCCGCATTGCACTACCAGTGTATTTGAGAAAACAAGTTGGCGAACAAGTTCGTTTTCAGTGGTTCGTACTCATACAAATACGTCACCATATATTTGGAAAAGTTTTCCTTAGGAAGGATTGGATTGATCAAATAAAAATATGGGCGAGGAAAGGATATATGGTGTTACATGCATAACCTGAATACACAAGAAAGTGTTGTGTTAGTTGTTTTGTGGTCAAGGCCTTGCTCTGAGACGGACGGTGGTCCAGGGGATTTGAAGTGCAACCACAAATAGCTTTTGATAGCACAGTGGAGGATTGTGGAGACGGATCGCGACTGCTTCCGCAGTGCTCAAGAGGCAGCAATTTGCCAACCTAGATTGTTGACCTCTGACCGTATACAGGACCTGGGAAAGCTTGCATCATATTAAAGGTGTGGTTAGTCTGATGTGAAACAACTGCTGTTAAGTGGATTAATTGTTCCAGTGCACATACATGCAGGGTGTTGGTCACGGATGCATTCGTGTGCGTCCGGCTCCATTGCCATCCTCTAATCCCATCCATGATAACACAACTCATTCTAGAAACGTTGGCACTGAAAATGAGATTTTGGAGGACTAAATATCGTCAATGCAGTAGATTCCTTCACGGTCAGGCAGCCAGTAATCCGGGTCGCATTCCAACAGTCTTATTCCATGCAGTAACGAGCTAAACTTATCAGTGAATAATTTCGCCAGCACATGTCCGACGACTCGAAAGTTGGATCTGCTCTGCAATGGACAGAGTGAAAAGACACGATCCGAATGAAACATTCTAAGAACTCTGAAGACATGTATTGTATTCTGGACGTTTACGTACACAGATGTGCACGTTTCAGACCGAAATGCGATACATACGAGGGCGAGGGTCTGTGCAACACAATGTAGAATATTTTTCTTACCTGATTAAAATGACGAGAAAAAAAGGACGCGAACAGAAATATGGTTGCAAGACAATGACTAGAAAGTCAGTGGCTGCCTGCTCCGGATTGGTGCGAATTTGGACCAGACAGGGTACAGTTGAGTTCCCGTAGATAGTTATGCGCGAATGTATGGAGCGGATGGTAGAACGTACCCAGACTTGAGAAATGCATTTAGAATTTTTTTTCGCACAAGATAAATGCGTATCACACAACTTGGTACAGAGTTATTTTAGTGATGTGAAAGAGAAAGAGAGGAAAACCCGACAAAGGGTTGTGAATTCATTCTTCAAAACACCAGCAAAAATGAAGGGCGACTAGTAGAGGAGAGTGGAACAAATGCACTGGTAAACAAATAGGTAGATAATGTTTTTCCTAACCGGGAGACGCTTCAGTCATTCATTCTATGTAAAATGATAATTTTCTAAGGATTTCTACACGATTCAAATTGAGGGATGACCATCTCAAATTTATCACCAAGAGTTCGTGAGTACTTGACTCGCCCGGAATCCCGTAATTTATGGATGTGTTCTTGTCGTCTCCCTGACGCCTTCAGTGTTGGTGAAGCATTGCAGCCATCGGAGAGAAATGGCGTTTCTAGGTGACAATAAATATCTAAAATTAGATAGAGTGCTTCTACGAAAGGTTGACATTTTTATTTAGAGAACAGAAAAGGCATGTTCGAGGAAGAAAAATGTTTTCCCCGGAAAAATTGCATATTCTTAGTATGATGTAGTTTGTCTGCTTGATAGATTGGGAAGCTGTCTGGGAATGAATCCTGGGTTTCAAAATAACTCAGCGACCACGGGCTGAAATCGGGGCACGTAATTTAAAACGGAATAACTCGGGATGGTTGGTAATGGTTGTACCTAGCCCGGAATCCCCTTCTGATTGGGCAACTGAATAGACCGTTTAAATCAAATAGGCTAATGAGGAATGTCGAGGCGTGACTAAAACTGTCATCGAAAAACGAGACCAGGAAAAGCAGAAATGACGAGACATCAGTTTGTTTGCAAGGGGAAGCTGCGTACATGTCCACGCTAATAGTGCTCCTTTGTCGAGAAGGTCTAGGATAACACCGAATAGATAGTTAATATCAGACAATAAATATGAAGAAACTGTTTTCAGACTTGTCTGGTCAGGAAGAAATTGTGTGTGACCATGCCACCACCGGTTTTCTTAACGCTGGTCTGTCTGTCCTGTCGGTGGTCCTCAAAGCCGGCGATGGATGCAGTCGAGTCCGCAACACGTGGGTTCAACCACGAGTCTTGAATGCAAATCAAACAGGTATGAACGTGTATCCGAGATGGAACAACGGGAGATAGATCCAGTAATTTTGTGGGCAGAGAATGCATGTTGATACTCAGCAGAGATGGAACAGACAATGTGACCGATGGGGTGCGTTTCAGAGCAGCCCGCCAACCGACGTGAATGCATCATTCCGGTTGAGTGGGGAATCCTTGATGCACATGCGTAGTTAAATCTAATAGAGGGGAAATTCAGAAGAGTACTTGAACACAAGTGAATTCGATTACGAGTAGCGATGAGCCGTTCTGTCATTGGGAAACGAATCCTCTGAACTGATGGGGCGGCGGGAACAGGGGAGGATCTGTAATGCCGGCAGTCAAACAGGAGCGCCGGAGTATGAACCACGTTTCGCTTCTGCGAAAGTGTGGTTAAAATAAGACGTGAACCTCACAGTACCTTCGTACGAATGATGCCGTGGGCTTCAAGATAGACCCGAGGAGATTACTTCGAGCAGACCATGATTTGCACAGGATCAGCTGTTACTGAGTCACTCAACAACTAGTTATTCTTAGAACCACTGGATACGGAATTCCAAAGGATCACTGGTGCAAATGTTTTTCAGTATTACCAATCACGCTGAAAACCGGATGTTATACATCCTGGAACGACATATTTCTTTCTCACACAAGCAGCGGAGAACGTGAATGAGTCAAGATGTGTTCAATAACACTGATGGGTTCAGTCGTGTTCGAACAGAAACTTGCTACATGTTTTAGTGACAATCGGTTTTTCTGTTTTGAAAGGCACCAAAGCATTTCGTAAGTACGGTAGCTTGAAATATTTGTGAAACATGAAAAGCGATCCAAGTGGCTAGCAAATTGTACACCCACCCCGGACGTTTCCTTTTGACCACCTTTACAAGTATTTTACGGGTAACGGTGTTAAAAAAAGTAATGATTGGCAAAACTGACGTCATCCGTGAGTAGGTTGTGCCCGCTTTCGATCAAGACCGGCTAATCGCCTTCTGGTTCCGGCATAACCAATAGGTCTTTTCCTGACTTAGATTCACGTTGTATTTGGCACTATAGTATATGCTCAAAAAAGGGATGTCTGTCCAAATATCACACGGAACTATCCTGTGGTTCAAACCATTTTTACCTCTAACGGAAACAAAACAATCCGCATTGAATCAAGCCAGGTCCTCCCCGACTTCCTACTTATTTGCTAATCGTCTTTGAAAGCCATGGAAACATCAAATGAGTCGATGCACTGACTTTTTGATTTGCATGCATTGACGAAACGAATAGCCACCTCACTTTCGGGATGGAGTTCGCGGCCAACGGAGGGCTGTTAAGCGAGCAAATTGAGAAGATGTGTCTGTAAAATTTGGACTTGCAATTAGTAAAGGGAATTCGTTCAGCCACTGGGACAAGCGGATACTAGTCAACAGCAAGCACTCCATTGGCCTCGAACCGAACTACGTGAACAAAGTCAACAAGAAGACCACAAGAGAACGGAAACAAGTTCAGGTTGTATTTATAGCTCACGAGTTAATATACAAAAGTCTGATATGTTTCGATTGGTGGAATTCATTCCGTCCAATCGTCTTTGCGGAATGTTTGGATTTCACAACTGCTTGTCGTCATGGTCCTCATTGATTGCATGTCTGCGTAGGCCAGAGCGGAGCTGTGTCCGACCGCATCATGCGATTTGCACATAAATTCACCGGTGTCTTATTCATAGGATGATCATCCGAAATGTGCAGCTACTCAAATCCGTATCGCTTAATTATCCCGAGATAAAATTCCAAGTCATCAGCACCTACGATCGCTTTAAATGTTCACGAAACAAGCAAACTACACAGGCCTAGCGACTCTTCCGATTGCTGTTCTTCGCCTCTAGAAGGAACGAGTTGACCATTTATTTCCCAACCCTTTGTTGTCATATCGTGTTTTCTGTCCACTCTTATTCATTATCAACGTCCAACATACCATGAGACTTTACCATTATTCTATTTACTTCAATTTGAACACAACAACCAAAAAAGCTTCACGGTGGAACAACATTTATCATTCGTAAAGCATTCTGTTACCCGATTAGGTACACCCTTGTTCTCCGAAGTTCCGAAGCTTGGATCTGTAGTCCAATCTTTAGTTAAGCTGAACTCTTAGTTTCCACATTAATTCCGCGGATAAATTATTGTGAAGTAAGTGAGCAGTGTGATAAGTACTTATTTGCCAAAACAGAATTAGTTACAGAATCCCTAAAAATAACTGTCGAATGCTCTTATTTCATATCCCCGTGTACCAACCAGTGTCTTTTGTTGCCGGGTCCACGAAGACACAACACGCCTATTGACCGCGAGCTAATTTGAATACTTTCCGCTATCTGATGTGACTCATCGGTGTTGGTAACCGCCGTGGTCGATCGAAATTCTTCATCTTCGTTACCCATCAAACCCAGTGATTCATACTGTTTAAAAGTCATACAACTACCATGGGTAAAATGAACGCCCAATCACGCCACTGTTTTGTCCTAGGTAGCCCTTGAGCCATATTCTCTTGAGCAGTTTCCATCATAGGTGTCGGAATCGATTCACGTACCGACTGAATCGACAGGATCTGCGGCCCGAAGACGGAATCGTTTTCTAAACCTAACCCCAAAGTAAAAAAAGACGCGGCACAACCAAACCCGGAGGCCTTGAATGTCATAAAGTTGAAAATTCTAGGCTGATCCAAGTAAAAGAGATTTTAATCCAGCCATTGATAAAGGGAAACAGCATCCGTCGGTGCGCCGTCTTGCTGAAATATTGTCCTTGCTAAGTCTGGTGTTTGCTTGTCATCGACATTTACCCCTCCCCGAACAGCTTCCCAATCGTTCAAGTAGTCAAACCACATCATACTAAGACTAGGCAATTTTTCGGGGTAAGATATACATTTCCGATGCAAACTCGTGGATTTCCTTCCATTCTCTAAATGAAAATATCAATCTTTCGTAGATATACTCAAAGTAATTTTTGATATTTATTTTCGCCCAACAACACTTTGGCTCTGCGATGGCCGTATTGCTTCACCCACATTGAAGGCGTTAGGGAGACGACATGAACAGTTCCGTAAATCACAGGATTCCGAGCAAGTCAGGTACATCTTTTTTGCCAATACCAGAAGAACTAAAAAATCGACTCGCCATGTGCAACGCAAATGCAGACATAGGAAGCAATAAACGAGCGTTGGTTCGTCCAACTAATGACTCTGCAATGTCATACATCCCGAATGAATGTGCTGATGTTCAACCCTTTCCCAAGGAAATAGCACTCATACTCTTTCGTCCGACCAAAATAACAACAGGTATAGGTCCTGAGGTCATGTCTTCACTTCGCCTCACGTACGCTGTGGCTTTACTCACTGGTGCGTTTATTTCTACTCTGAATACAGCCCGATACATACATTGCATCCTCGAGTGTTGGAGACCAGTCACTATGTGTGCCCATCGCCAGACCTAGTAATTCCCATATTCCAGCCAATCGTTTTCGTCCCATCGTTCTTAAATCGTGCACTCCTAAGCTAACATAGCATGCCCGGTGACCCGCTTCAGTTTTCGTACAAACCAGACAGGCACACTTTGAATGCTATAATTTCATTGGTTCATTATATCTCCAAATCCTTGAATGTACTCGCCAATTCTGTCCGATGGGCTTTTCTAAATTTCTCCTCCCCATCCGACTCTGTTCTCCGGTCTTTAGTTCTTCGCAAACTAGAAAAGTTCCGCTGTAGTTAGGATCTTTTCATATGGTCATCAGATTGCTCCACTAACAGAACTCAGTGTACAAGACTGGGAAGAAACCAATCTACCCCATTGGTAAATAATCATGGCGTTTTTCAAGGAACTATCCTTTCTCCATGTTTGTTTTCGACACACATCAGCAAGCTAGGTGCCAATCCATCTGGTCAATTATTCACATATGTGGAAGACGCTGCTGTCTGTCAGTCTGTAAGTGGAACGGAGGACTTCCGCAACGTTTTCAACAACTTATCTCATCCATGACTTTTTTCTACGCCTAATGTTCGTTTATTTTTCCTCGGTTTACTTAACCGACTGACTCTTCTCTCACTAAGTGGGAACCGCTCACCTAGATAGATTTGTCAATTACTCACGAACTCTTGGTGATAAAATTTGAGATGGTCATCCCTCAATTTGAATCGTGTAGAAATCCTCAGATTATCATTTTACATAGAATGAATGACTGAAGCGTCTCCCGGTTAGGGAAAACATTATCTACCTATTTGTTTACCAGTGCATTTGTTCCACTCTCCTCTACTAGTCGCCCTTCATTTTTGCTGGTATTTTGAAGAATGAATTCACAACCCTTTGTCGGGTTTTCCTCTCTTTCTCTTTCACATCACTAAAATAACTCTGTACCAAGTTGTATGATACGCATTTATCTCGTGCGAAAAAAAATCTAAATGCATTTTTCACGTCTGGGTACGTTCTACCATCCGCTCCATACATTCGCGCATAACTATCTACGGGAACTCAACTGTACCCTGTCTGGTCCAAATTCGCACCAATCCGGAGCAGGCAGCCACTGACTTTCTAGTCATTGTCTTGCAACCATATTTCTGTTCGCGTCCTTTTTTTCTCGTCATTTTAATCAGGTAAGAAAAATATTCTACATTGTGTTGCACAGACCCTCGCCCTCGTATGTATCGCATTTCGGTCTGAAACGTGCACATCCGTGTACGTAAACGTCCAGAATACAATACATGTCTTCAGAGTTCTTAGAATGTTTCATTCGGATCGTGTCTTTTCACTCTGTCCATTGCAGGGCAGATCCAACTTTCGAGTCGTCGGACATGTGCTGGCGGAATTATTCACTGATAAGTTTAGCTCGTTACTGCATGGAATAAGACTGTTGGAATGCGACCCGGATTACTGGCTGCCTGACCGTGAAGGAATCTACTGCATTGACGATATTTAGTCCTCCAAAATCTCATTTTCAGTGCCAACGTTTCTAGAATGAGTTATGTTATCATGGATGGGATTAGAGGATGACAATGCAGCCGGAGGCAGATAGGCCGGGTGGACTTTCACTAATTTACAAACTTCCTGCGAATACACTCGTAGTGCATTTCGGAATTCACCTTGAACGAGCAAAATGCATCTCTGATTAATTTTACTTCGTGCCTTTTTTATCACGTGGTCCTTGTGAAACTGTTTAATTCGACTGAAATGCTAGCGCTTTTGTCGATCCATTTTATTTTATTTTTCCGTTCATGTCCTTTGTCATATAAACCCCTGTTCGTCGACGTCTTCATTCATTCAGCTGCATCGAATTTCTACTTCGTTGGTTTTTCTTCGTTGTGCTGCGGGTTTGTATCTGCTCCTCGTCGCGTCTGAGTACACCGAATGTGTGTTCTGCTTTCCATGTCTCTACTCTTTTGCGATATTCAAAATACCCAAAGAATTTTTCTTCTCTTGGAATCGAGTAGTTACGTTGATCCAGACCGAACCAATATGCCCTTTTTAGTATAGTTTAGTCTATCCGTGCCTCGCCGTGTAAGACACAATTCTGATAGTGAATAAACTACTGATTGGATGTTACATCGTCACCTATCTTTTATCGGAAGCAGCTGCTATTGTCCCATGTTTTTTTATCTCTGTTCATTTGGTTTTACTAAAAACTTTCAGTCTACTTCATTCAGTCTTTTCTGTTGCTCGATTTTGTCTTCCAATCGGTTTGTAACGGTATCGTAATTCATTACCGGGCGATTTAGGATCCGGACTTTAACTTTATTTTGTTGTATTAAAACAAAATGAATCATTATGTGTTTACGTGATAATCTTACATTTAAACCTGAAAATTGTTCTGCTCCTGGTAGCAATGGTTCAATTCAATTCGATTCTCACAACCGTTAAGCACTGGACTGCTTGGGAGAATTACAAGATGCATAAAGCTATCCGATACGTGAATCGAATAATTGCTCAATGCCCATGCTGACAGCTTCTTCGATAACGAATTTTAGCTTATCCTCATATGAACCGACAAGCGATCTCAGTTCAGTTAAAACAACACGGAAATTTATCTTTGCCGTAACTATAGTTGCGCCTTCACAAGGTTGTTGACTTCTGCATAAACTTTCTCTTTACTGTTAGGTAAACCACTGCCTGTTGCGAAGTTACGGCCAACTGCAATCGTTGCGCGATCAAGGCAGCAACTTGCTGTCGCCCGGGTAATTGCCACGTCGGACCTATTGGAAAATTTTGTGATTCTACACCACTCGAAGTGTCAAGATCACGGTTGCTGGTTCTCTTGTTGCTCAAGCAATGGGCCCTAGTGAACAAGGAGCATATCTCTTCCACTAAATTCATGCGCGAAGTATACAAAACGCGATGCGCAAGGTTACCAGTGCTGCTTCAATCTCCCTCCATGCGTTATCATTTCCCCATCGCAATTAATGTCATTGGCTCTGTACTGCACTGAATCATAGCCAAAGAGCCAAAGCAGTATCGTATTTCCTCCAACAATCGTGGACTACACCGGCGAACGACGGTTCTTGACAGGTTTCAAAACACCATGCCCACTATCAATGCCACAGTTTTGGTCGTCATTATCTGCCTTTCATGCGTCCCCTAAAATCGAAGTCTCCTAACCACGCTGCTACTTTTAGTTCATCAATCACTGTGGTCATACTTGCAAAATTCACCGGGGTTTTGTACCAGTAGCTAAGATGACACAACCCCGATTTTCCCATGAATGTCTGCACGTATTAACACGAATTCAACACAAGCGAGATATCAAATATCGTTTTGACTGATAATAATGCTTTAAGTAATATATATCGGGAAAATAATAATCTGTTTATCAGTTACTTTTTTCCTTATTGTCGTATGAAAAAGAACAAGAAAATATTGGAAAATGACTCAAAATGGAGTGGAACTGTCCATTCGCTCTCGAATCGTCATCATCTTAGCTACTTACACGTTTTGCCCGAAGGCAGCTCCATGCTGATTTTGGCAAGCATCACCTCTCCTCGAACGAAGCTCCAATGAACAGCTTCCAGCATGAGCGGAGGTACAAATATAAACAACTTTAACCCAGATCTTTCAGATGAGATGGATTCTGTTGGTACGGCCAATGCTTCACCTAATCCAAGGGAAGAAATCAAGTAGATCAAACAAACGTGCTGTCGGACCTTTCCAACAGATCCGTTCCAGTGGGACTGTTTGGTCGTACCAATGAGTTATGTCAACTGTGCCGTGTCCTGGTGCCTGGTCGTACCGGATGATCTTTGACAAGATTTATAAAGACAGTTTCGAGGTAATCACTAACTGTATCCCCTAACATCCTTGAATAACCAGTGGAATTCACCTAGTCGGTTGGGAACATGTGTCTGATCAAGTCAGCAACAAACATTTATCTTCATACCGGAATAAACGATGTCCTTATGTAATGTAAGCTGAGTGGGAAGCAGACTTTTGAACCAATAACAAAATTCCATCGCTTCTCGACCATCTTCAGGAGGAGGCATATGGCGGGGTTGAAAATCTTATGCGCCCCCCGTTCTTGATATTAGTCTCGACTAAACCTCCAGACAGTTCTAGTTTGCGTGAAGCCTGATACACAGATGTCGATGGATCGAACTCAAAATACCCCGCAGGTTAGCAGCTGCATTGTCTGTTGCCGTGCTTCGGATCTGTTTCTTGGTTTGAAGCTTCCAATTTTCTGAAGTGCCTCAACATCCATGTATGACTTCTGTTCTAGAACAAACCGCAAATGTTCAAAGTAGCCAAGCCAGAAAGGCCGCTAGCAGCTCAGGCCATATCGTGTGAATTTGTCTACAATCTGAACTAAGTTCGCCTTTAATTAGATGCTACCTATTCCTTGTACTCTTATCTCACAACTGACCGTACGAACAACGCATCTCTCGCATCCGACCAAATGTACCAATGAGACAGCGCAGGGTCATACATCCCGGTTGTCTGCAATTATTATTCCGATCGGCGCTTCCAATAGGCTCGATTCAAAGTGCAGCGGCCGTGAATCGTCTCGTGACGAGTCGGATCGCATTGCATATCACGTGACACATACTGATCGAATGGGCAGAACCAGCCATTGGTGCAGTTGTTAGGATGTCCCTAATCTTCTTGGTAGTTCGTCATCAACAAAATTTCAGCCCCCATTCGGAACACAAAACATTGATGGGCTAGCGTATTTCCCACGGCTATTCAGTCATAACGCGTATGCCCATGGACTAATCGCTTCAGTCACACGTCACGTTCACAATGACTGATAACACGATACCTATCCTCCGCATTAACATGCCAGCCAACCCACTATCGATACGCGCTTATCCCAATCAAACTGATCCATTGCATTGTACAACCAGCGCCGTCGACATAGGATTTCCATACTTGGTCATAATGCATTCTCATTGGAAAAATGGACGATCGATGAAACAACCTAAAGTTTTGTGCACTGGTGTAACATCAATGAGAAATGCCAAAATGTATAAGGTGCAAATCAGGATTATGGGGTAGATTTCAATCGGTGCTCTTGGGGTTGATTCCAGCAGGTACTACTCATCTGAGCCATTTTGTGGTGCTTAATTGTCCGTGTGTGTGTGTGTGTGGATGCAGTTTGTGTCTGAGTGCTCCTAGCAAAAGCAGAGTTCATGAGGTAGGTGTCCTCTTCATGGTGGCCTGGCTGTCTGTTTCTGAACAAGAGAGCCACGCTTGTGGTGAACCTGGAGCTAATTTCACCTGTCTCAGACCACTAACAGTGGACCTGACCTTAATGATGATTTATCAATAGTCCGATGTTAAATCCAAGAATCCCGTACAAACTGGATATCATAGCCGTAATTTAGTTGATGCTCAAAAGGCTCAAACGGTCGTTCAATCGTTGCTGGGATCGGTTTTGCTGTGGGACTTGAAATAGTTGAGCCAGACAAGTAGTGGCGCCTCTTACTTCCTACCATTCTCGCGATAACGTTGTTGAGATGAGATTCACAGATTTAGTCTGTTTGGACTAATAGTAGACAAGCAACCATTTTCAGTATAGCAGCAAAAAGGCAATCTATCACACCATCGCAGTTAGGTTTAATCACCTCCCTTGGATGAGACCTTAAATCCATTGTCCAGACGATTGAATTAGGAAGGTTCCTGCTCAAATGACAAACCCGATTTCACGTAAACGAAATTTTCGAAGCCCCTTTCCTTTACGTCTTTCGCAATCGTTAAATTCAAAAACCTTTGGTTCCATCTCGTAGACGGGTCGACATGAGTCAGCTGGATAGAAGCACGTGATTGGGCTGATGAAAAAACACCAGGGTAGTCACGTGAAACTCACGGGCCCAAACCAGCCACTTTGTTGTTCCACAGCTTGTTCCGTTAAATTCGCACGAATTACCATTGAGTCGACAGAATTCACGTTTCTTGGCCGGCTGGTGGACAGAATTCGCATTCGAAGTCTCCTGTAGAGCAGCTTCAAAGCGAATCACAATCTGTTTACCAAGGGATATGGTGTCCAAATTAGGCCGTGTACTGCATGAAAAAGGGGCATTTGTTTTTAACAATAAATACCCTACTATAGTCAAAAGCAAACAAAAAAGATTGCTAGTTCGGCCAAGAGAACACACAGAGAATTTACAAATTTGGCTAGAGCGTCCAGGTTTGATCACTGGTTGCGATAAACAAATCGATAATTCATCGCAGACCGGACAAGTGTATACGTCAGTTTCAACCGACTCTGATAGATTGGAAGCGCATACTGCCGGATAAACTTGGCAAATTGTTCTCACGTTTCGCCATGGTTCGGCTTTAATAAAATGTTGTCTGCTACAATGGCCAAGCATTCCAGCAGGTGACAAGCGTACACTCGGCGACCAACTAACTAGACATGAAAATAGAATTAACTGTGCCAAAAATGATTAATATTTTAAGGGCAAATAGAGACAATCAAAAACGTGACAGGTTTGATTGACCTTGTAGTCCGGAACACCATCTCAACTATCATTCATTTTAGTCAGCATTCGGTGAACTCCGCGATTCGCACGAGGAGAAGTGATATCATAGTTGCTGCCTGTTGATAATTCCTGGTAAGAATTGATTAGCGAGGTGAATCGCAGTCGGGAACGTGCAGTACACGATGAAGATTTTTTAGCACTCGACTGGTGTGAAGTCCATCTTGGGTGATAGAATGGGGATGAACAATAATTTATCTGACAGTGACGAAACCACTTACTTGGACGTCGAAGGCTGTGAAAACCGCGACAAAGAAATACCAGATCCACTGTTGTAAGGATTGGACAAAGCGATTCGACTGATGGTTCTTATTCGAAAAGCGTGTCTTGGTTGGTATACACATGTGGACTAGCAGGTTCGACCCAACTCGTGCTTTCAATAAGAAGCTTATGTAAATGGTGCAACTGCATACTACTAGAAGCCACGACAGTAATGGAATGAATTGTTTGCAAGATTGTATGCATCAGATACACTCGTGTAATGCGCCATTTTTATTGGATGCAATAAGGTTGGATCGATGCACAAAGAAACCTACAACTTCACTCAAAACTGCCTCTTACGACGCTTGATTATGTGTCATGTGGATCCGTGTGTTGGGAGACCTCCGGTATTGGCAGTCTGAATGAAACATTCGAAAAGTTCAGCCAAAGAGGCAAATGAGCAAGAAATTTTCCCCATCAACAATTTACCTCATAAACACCAAAGATGAATTCTGTGTTGATCAGCAGTACATCCATGATCAAATGTTGCGTGAAACCATGAGGTGTTGGTGTTGGGCATTCCTTCTCATTTGGGTGATGTTCCGGTCGAAGTGTACAGTTTACTCCTAACAGTCAAGCTAGTTGTTGTTGAATTACTCAAACCAAAGTAGCACTGAAAAAGACAGTAACTTAAGAAACCAAATGGTTGAACGAATTATTGGTGTTTCCGCTCCTTGCTTCAGGGATGGGGTGTCACAGCTTTCATTTGTTATTAATTTTTGGAAACTTATATTGACTACTCACGCCGTTATCAGGGATAAGAATGAAAATATGTCTTTTCCATGTACTATTTCCAGTTTGGTCCACGTTCATTGGTTTTCACCGCAAGTCGTGGTTGATTCGTACGTCGTGTTATTATTTACCAGAGGTACAAAGCCCTACAAATGACTTGTAGATCGCGGCCAACTTGCCGATTTTAGTCTTACAAGATGGGATTTGAGAACTGAACAATTCAATGAGCCGTTGAAAACCAGCTCATCTAGCCTAATGGCTCAGACGTTCAACTCAGAACCGTTCGTCTTATACCGGCGTCCCAATTCAGACGACATGGATTTGCGCAGTTGATGATTTTGAAAAAGGCGAATGAAACAGCTTCACACTGCTTCCATAGTTTGTCGGTGGGATTTGGGTCATCTAATTATCAAATCGAACCTTCTACTGCTCGAACGGATCAAGGCAGTCAAGTTACCAAACTGTTTTCGTTCATTTCACAATTCTCCCCAGCAAAACATACTTATCTGGCTAACCACTCAACGAGGGAAGGGGCCAGATTTTATAAGACGACTGTCATTCCTGTCTCTGTTGTACTCGAAAAAGAGACGCACAAACTGCCCATAAAACCGAACTCACTTGCAAACCTAGTTATCGAATGCTAATTCCTAGTCCATTTCCACCTGTATGGCCTGAACAATTAATGTGTAAAATCAAATAACATGTATGACATGACCAACTTACACTTTCACAATCCAGTGCCGATTGTAACATTTATTGGTCAGTACCGATGGAACTGGATACAAGCAAAACAGCCGGAATTCGAGTGGAAATCATGTAACCAACACACATCGCTCAGCTGAGCCACACAATTGAATGTGTTACTCCACAGAGGAGCATGAAATCCCAAATCATCTCTTACTTGGACCCATGCCCTCTGTCAATGGTACACTGTTTGCCAGGTACGGGGACCAAAGTGGGAGGGAAAGGTGCAATCTCTAATATCAGTCACACGATGATCATCGAAAATGTTTTATCCCCGAGCCTTTCTTGTGGTACACAAAAGATGGCATCATTCTGATATAAGTGTTCCATTGTGTTTCATCGATTGATTGACACCACCTCTGACGGAATCAAATCTGAAAGTAGTTTTAGTAACACAGAAAGTGGCAGACATCAAGTGTGCAAATTGCCAACAATCCGTACATTAGGATGACAACGTGTGTCTCTCTCTGCATGTGTGCGTGTATGTGTTAGGTTTTTTGTATCCCGGGGCGTTACTAATTGCCAGTTTGATCAAATAACGTGAGTGGAAAGATCTGACGAGTGTAGACGCACAATGGGAATTGGTCATGTTGCTGGGTTCGGGAAAACATTACAAACGCGGTTGTGGGACAAACAGACAAAACGAAGTCAGAAATCGGAAAATGAGACAATCAGATGAACGAAACAATCGAGAATTGTCGTTACAGGAAAGCGAATGAATGAAAAATGAAAGGGACAAGTGAGTCTGTCAAAAACGGGACGGGAGTTGGAAAAATCTGTTGGTTTTAGAAAACAAAGTTTACCGTGGTTCACAATGGTTAATGCATTCGGAAATCATTGTACGTTTATTTGTTCGGTTGAGTCTTCATTCAGGTCCCGTTTTTTCTTTTTTCGTTTCTTCTGTTTTGAATGTAAGAGAAGACGTGACACCAGGATTTTTGTCATCCACAAAAGTAAGAATTACATTTGGTCCAAAAATTCTGACTGAGCAAAATACAATTTGGGAATGTTGCTGATCTTCAATAAATTTTACCCATCCCATTACATCAAACTGATTGGAAATGTTTATCGAAATGAAGCAGCTAGACAAAAGACACACGAGAGTAAACTGGTAGTCTTCCATTCGGATGAACGTGTCGTGTCAATTGCTTCCTTTGGGATACACAGTCAGTGCGAATAGTAGCAGAGCGAAACAAGGCAAATGCGCACGTTTGCTAGCTAGTTTTCTGAACTAATGAACTTCACTGGACAGCAGCCTTACGTTGAAAAGCGACCTGTTAAAAGGCTCGGATGATACACCGGATTTCCATACCATTTTGCGTGTTATTTCGGAATCATGCCGAATGCATTCGGAACTGATAAAGGGCAAGCCCCCAGATCACAGGAATTCTCATTTTGCTAAACTGTGGATTAATGAATAGATAATCGTTGTACGTAAGCACAAGTTTGTCCGTGTAAGATGGATTGCTTTTCAGACCTGTTGGAACGAGATCACACTAAATCATTTGAGTGACAATTACGATTAGTTTTGACATTGTTCCAAATCATTTTGAATACACTCTGAAAGTGTATAGCCTCGCACTTCCTGTACAAGGAGACACTGCCATTTGTTTAAACTGCAGATGTTGAGGATCTGAATGCCTTGTTGCTAGTGCCAACGCGAGTAGCGAACCCCGTCGGTGACAAAATATTATAATTTTATCTAAGTGCTGATTTATTCGGACTGTCTACTAGCGACATGTTTTACCTCTGAACAACCGTGAACGTACATGAACACAGCCAGCTTGATCCATGTTATGAGAGCACTACTGGCACACATAGAACAATCAACTACTGAGTAGGTCACCTACTAAATGAATGAGTGAATAAATAAATAAATAAATAAATAAATGGACATTTACAGGTATCGAATGATATCGATCGCTACCCACAAGGTGATAAAAACAACTGTGGTTCGTCGCATGACAAGAAGCTGGAGAATTCTTGCACAGAACCCCTTCTGTGTGCCAGTGTAGATCCGCGCGTGGGGTGCCGGGTATTTGTTTTTCTTTGTGAGCACATGCATTTAATGTAACGGATCGACCACCCATTCAATCTTACCTTTTCCCTTTGCCTTAGTTCACGAAGTGTGTACGTCTGAATTTTTAGAAACAACGGGACAGCGAGGATTGGATTTACGTTTACTCTATGATATCTGAACCTAAACTTGATAAAGTATCCGACAGAATTGAAAAATTTTCTAACTTAATCTTTCGGATCACTTGTTTCGGTTTGCAGCCGGCAGCATTGGCAATTTGCCATTTTAGTTTTTCTCGGGTTCCAATATTTAAAACCGTTAGAATTCTCTGTGTTCGCCTGCTTCAAAAAGGATATGAAGACAGGCTAAAATTTTTCCGGTCGACTGGTTGAAACTGCGATGTATCTGTCGACTAGTCATATACATGACAAAAAGGTTTTGTTATAATTGGTATGTTTTGCACGTGGACAGAACGAAAAAAATTTCTCCGGGAGCACACGACCGATTTCGCGGTTATTGCCGTTTGTCTACTGTCAAGTTCAAAAATTTGGGTACAAGTTCCCGGGTGGCTAGAAGGGGAGCAGAATTCCTCGAGATAAACACGTGTAACAGTTTATCAAGTTAGGTTTTCCCCGAACAAGTAGCTTCCCCGGAGATTTTCGGCTTTATGATTAACTGGTGTCACTTAAGGTGTTTGGAATGAACGGTCACATCATTTGGTTAGCGAGATCCTGGAAGAGGACGAAAACGACGAGGCATTACAGGTTTCTCTAGAGAAGAGATGCTCAACCTTCTGCGCACCACTAAAATCACCATAGGAGTTGGTCCTGACAGTCTGTTCTCAGCTCTTTTAAGGCATGGTGTTGTGGCTGTGACCGATGCGTTTACTTCTATGATTAACTCATCATTAATCTCGTTTTCTATCCCTGGCTGTTGGAGACCCGTCACCATTATTCACATCCCTAAATCCACCACTTTTACTGCTTTAGCAAAACGTTTTCACCCTATCGTCTTAATGTCTTCTGGTCTTAAATGGACGAAGCGTGCTATACTTAAGCGCCTGCGTTCTTCTATATATCTTCCTGACAACCCTTGTCAGTTTGCCTATAAATCTAACAGGTCCACTTTGGATGCTATCAACTCCCTCATTCACCACATTTGTAAATCTTTAAATGCATGGATGAAATCTGTGCGGTGCACCTTTCTAGACTATTCGTCGGCATTTGAATCGGTCTCACGGTTTCCTCTACTTTACAAACTGGAAACATTTGTCTGTCCGAGTTCTTTATTAGCATGGCTGTCTGATTACTTAAACTAACCGAACCCAGTGCACACGGATGGACGGTAAAGTTTCGAAACCGTTGAGTAACAAGTCAGGTGTGCTACAGGATGTTGCTCTTTCACCGTTTCTCTTCTCTACTCACAGCAGCGACTCATCTACTAGCTCCCCTTGCCATCTGCTGATGACGGTGCCTTCTCTCAAGCCGGTTCAAACAACGATGATTCCCGAAGTTTTTCCAATAACCTATCTTCGGTTTACGATCCGGTGCACAAAGATCTTTCAAAGTGTTGCTCTCATATTTCCGTACCATCTAGAATCAATATCACTAAGAATTCCACTGTCCCATATTTAGCTCTAATTTTGACAAATCGTGACCGGGTTTCAGCCGAATTCTTGAGAAACATATCATACTATGCTATGATAATTCCTCAACGGTTTTTCATATTTTTCACGAATGTAGTTATTCATTTATTTATTTATTTATTTATTATTCATATTTTATTTTTACCCTCACATTTACGACTGAAATGCGACATCATTTAGTGTACGCAAATGTCTATGCCAAACAGTTCGTCAGAATTTCTTCCATCCCATTACAAATTTCACAAAATTTGGATGCATTTCTCGGAATCCGTCGAACAACACCAGAATGACTCTCGGACAGTGGAGCATCACCGAGCGGCGGACGTAGTTAATTTACTTTCTCCGGACTGTTGCCGGTTGTACGATAATACATTGAAATGCATTGACAAGTGTGTGCTGTTTGACTGGATCCAATTTAAGTGCCGTTAGCCAGCAGTTTGATTCAATAGCTCTGACCGTGTTAACAACAACCGACTGGAAGGTCAGCCTTGGTCTACCCTGTGTGCCTGTGCCCATTGGAAACTGTTTTCCATGGGCTTTGAAGTTTTCGCATTCAACGAGCATCGTTTTGGAGGAGACGAAAAGACAAATCGAAAATTTGTTTGTTTTCCCCACATGATTGGACAGACAAAGGCAATTGTCTGATTCAAACATTCTGCGAGAACAACTTGTTTCCCGACAGATCCAAGTTTTCCCGTGAAACCGATATTGACTTATTTGCACCCCTTGCTTCGCTCCTAATTCCGCCACAACCCTCCCTCGGCATCACGTGTCAATAATGTGTGCTAATCGATCATTATTCATCACTCATGTTCCCATCTTACTCTTTGCTTAGTATGAATCTAATAAAGAATCATGATTCATTAATTAAACTCTAGCTTATTGGTATACGATCTGAATCCGTATTGCTCGTTCTACCAGCCACGGTAGCTTCTTGAAGCTTCTAAGTTTATTCTTTCTAAGTTGCAATCAAACTTCATAGTAATTTAGACAAACTGAATTTTCTATGGATTTTACTCTTTTTCTTTCACTTCCTTTATTGATGAAATAACAACGTACATCAATTTTTTGGAAGAGGGCCGGGGCCAGCAGAGGGCTCCCCAGTGGGGAAATTGACCGGCGGTGAGAGGATTCGAACATGCGACCCTCTCGTCCAAACGTCACGACCTTACCCGTTTGACCAATGCCAGCCACCCCGATGTGCGTTTTTGTACGTACACAGTGTTGCCCCGTTTTTAATTGCCTGAATTCAAAAGGCCGCTAATTCAACGAACATTTTGCCGAAGAGTTCGACTCGTAATCCCATGTTACAAACAATAAAATTTCTGTCACACGAATCTAATTTGTTGTTTTCGTTTTCGAACTCAGTTCGTTAATCTTTGTCTCCACACTTACTGTCCTAGTTCAGTGTTCATGACCCAACATTCCGTGTATATTTGCTTGCTAATCCGTTGAATGGCATTCAACCCGATACTCTATCGATCATGTACCATTCTCTTCAACTGATTCTTTCTGATCGAACAATTTTGTGAGACTTAATCAATCAAGTACAGAATCTCAATAACCTGTGGTCATGGCAGTTCAGAGTGCATGACCTGTGCTGAAAGGAGAAAAAATAATGCAATTTCCGAAGATGCAATTTTCAAGACCAAAGAGCAATGAAAACGTCAAAGGAAAAATCTGGAAACTGCTATTTTGTGAAGATGCGCCATTGTACTTACCGGCATCTAAGGTTCTGACGTTAAACTGCTCAAAGTCGTTCACGAATCCTAAAGCGCAAATCTTCAAAGTATCGATATATATATATATATATATATATATATATATATATATATATATATATATATATATATAGGATGCAGGCCAGTTCTGCGGAGAAGACCTGACTTTATTGGAGCTATTTTTCTAGAATTAACCGATGGTAACCGTTTCTCCTTTCGAAGCTGTTAGATGTTGTTGACTGTCATTGAGGACGACAGTAGTTTGGATCAGCGTAGTGGTAGCACACATGCCTCACAAGATGAGAATCCCCGTTTCAAACACTGGGCGTGATGATGGATAGGAATTACTAATGAGCTGTAACGAGAACGAAATTCGAGTCTGGTGCTTCGCGAATGCAAGGCTGACCGAAGGATCTGCGACTTGTACACTGCGACTAGAGTCAGTTAAAGTAATAGTATATAAACCTATTAGGGGTTTTTAAAGTATGATAAACCCTTTTCGTAAACGTCTTAATTCATCCTAATAAAACGAATAATCTAAATATCTCTATGACTCCCCCAGCAACCGTTCCACTTGTGTAATAAACCCAATGTAAAACGACATGAACACACCTTTCTTTCTGATTCGTCAATTTCATTCACGGTTGTGTCTGTTGGTGGCATATTGCCGTCCGCACTTGTTTCTTCTATACGCTCTTCGGCATCACCCAAGTCACTGCAATAAGAAGGGAAGTGGGGGGATGGATGATGATCATGTCTACATCATTTGTATTTCCATTTTTGACTACTGATGGAATTTTAAATAGCAATCCTTGATAGTTATCGCCCAAACGAAGACGATGTTCTTAATTTTGAATGACTATGCTGAACGTAAGCGATTCGAAGTTTAGAAAATTTCACAGTTAGCGTTATCTCGTTTAGCCGGATCAAGTTAAACCACCTCAACGCTTGTGCTTAATTGATGTCTAATGTTTGATGAAGGCAAAGATCGGGGGAGAAGCCGTGCTAGCAGCTGTTAGTTCTGATTCACATTCGTTAGACTTTCAAATCTTAGAAGGAAAATTACAAATAATGGCAGTCTGTTGACACCTCGTGTCAATCAATAGTGACCAAACGGACACACCGGCTGAACGAAATACAACTACTAATTCTTCCCTTGTTCTGGTAGCTTGTATGAAGTCACAGTCTGGCAGAAGGAGTATAGCCGATAGACTTCAGGACTCATTGCACTAATGAGAGCACGCGGTTGGGAATCATAAAACGGAACACCGGAGGGACATAGAGCAACATGATGTCTCAGTAGGTCCGAAATGACAACGGTCTGGACGACTTCGGGCTGTTGCTACCTTACAACCAAAGTGACCAACGGGTCATGAACTAGACATTTGAAATGACTGACTTACATGACTGAGTTAATGCCTTTTACCGCAGCTGATATCCTTAAAAAATGTTGTTACCGTTTATTTCGATCTCTCGTGTTTCCGGTCGGTATTGCCAAGGTGATTTCGAATTTCACGAATGATTGGTTTCTGTGCTACCTCACACAGCTTTTACTGGTTATAACGAGCAGGCAATCACCAAATGATTTTTTTCGTGTTGAACAAGCCCCGTTTTACTGTTTGAGCTGACTGTGCCAAGCATGAGCCGCCGGGATCAAGCGACGCATCGCACGTTATCCGGATGCGAGTATTGCCTTTTGACTCCTCTAATTACTTGGTTAGCATACGTTAGGCAACATTTTATATTCATTTCCGTATAAGTTAGAAGAGGATTTCATCAAAATGAGATTCTACCTTGAGGAAACTTTGCGGTAATGAGGCTAAAATAACTATCAAAGTCCGCATTTTAATAATGATAAATTTACGATTCAATAATTATTAATCTTTATTATTATTGGGTAATAATAAGTGGCCTTAACCAGGAAACTATTCATCATGAATCAAAGGAATCCAAATTAATCATAGGCACGATGTACAGCTGAGACGTGAACTCTGGACGAATGCCCGTGACAAGAACATCATGGCTGCTAGGCCATCTAGAGTGGCTCGCAAAAGTTTATTGTGCTTCAGCAACACAAGACATACTGCCTACCTATCTGCTTGTCTGCCATGGCAACTGGCTGATACTTTGGTAACCCAGTCGTACGATGAATGATTTCTCTTCAGGATGGCTATGTGGACCAGAGGCTGTACACCTGATGTACACGAAACACCAGGATGAACAATTCGACAAACCAACGGTCTTTTCTAATGTTTATTTCTCAGTAAACCAATCGTCATGAACATTGACAAATTCAAGAAGGTAAGTTGGATCTACAAATGTCACATTCTTAGACTCATTTCCAGAAAAAAATAGAGCTGTCTTGAGACCATACAGACTCGATGGAATGATTTCGAAAACTTTTTCGCTTTGGTGTTTTGGCATATAGGAAGACGAATAAGAAGCAGTGAAAACCGCAAAGAAATCGTTCTATTTCCCATCATGTAAGGGAAGGCGGGAGCGAATGTCAAATAGATTCATCCGCCTGATGGTAAAACAGACTTACTGTACTTTCTTTTCACGTTTGGCCGACTTTTTTGATTTGGTCCGCTTTCCACTATCCGCACTTTCCAATGGATCATCAGATCCAATGTTAGTCGAAGCTTTCTGTTCTGACTCGTTCAGAGGTTTTTTATATTTCAGCCGATTTTTCGATGCTTTCTCTTGTCCCGAACGATCTTGTTTTTGCCTGTGAAACGGGAAAAGAGTTCATCGGATGATCGAAAACTCCATCCATTCGAGAAAAAAAACGAAAAACAATCGTTAGACTATTGAAGTTTATGGGTGACCGAGAGTTCCGTTCATTTTGTGTTACAAAAGTGCACCACAAATGTCGTTCTGATTCATGTGGATGCAAACCAAAATAATTTTTACTATCCTTCGATATTTGTATTATTTGCCCGGGGGCATTACCGTCTTGCTCGTTTTGCGTGAGCCCAAATCTCAAAGGAGACACCTAACAGAGTAGAATAGTTTGCGCTCAGTAATAAAGAAGTAAAGTCTTCATGTACTATGGTCCATCCGACCAACTCGACTAACTTACATCAATGAGGGACAGTTCGTTCAAAGTACACACTCAAAAACAAACACTTTCTTGTCTTATCTGAACGGTTCTTTGTTAAGCGCATCCCTATGCACGGGACCGTACAAGCCTTATATGCATGCACATATACATAAACGTATACCCATACATAGACCAAGGAAATGACTGGAGAAACCGGGACGCTAAGTAAACTCGATTCCCAATGGTGGCTCTTTTAGTCTTCACCAGAAAGCAACCGATTCTCCATCGTGACCCATGATTGGTGATCAATGGGATAAATATCACCCGCTATCCTAGATCGAATGGATGGGTGGCATTTGACCAAGTTCTGTTTTGACTACGACGTGGATTGATTCACCGCGCACTTTGCACAGAAATAATACCGCTGAACAGATTATGCATTCCAGCGGATTTTATGCATACTTTGAACACCACGTTATTCAACGTGTCATCTGTCAACAAGTTAAATCTTAAATGGCATTCCACATGGGATGTCACATGCCAAATTAGGACACACTGATTGGCAGGTTCTTGTTTGCACTAGTTTGTAGATTTCTAAAAATCAAAAACTGTCAATTTGTATGTGGGTTGAATATAAGAAACCACCCCCTATGATGACCTATTTAGCTTACTTTGGACCTATTCAGTAGTAGTTGGCAATTGATTATGTGAATGAGTAAGAAATAACTACCGTACAGTATCAACTGCAATCATCCTTGGGAAGACTAAAAATAGCGTTACCCTTAGAAGAAACTCTCAGCCTACACCTGTCGGGCTTCGAAAGGGACTTGAGACCGAGATGGAGGTAATGCGAGTCAGATGCCTGCTAATCTAAGTTGGCTTTCTTCCTATCTCTTGGCAGAACTTCTCAATAAGATGAAGGATTGAAACACAACCTATTCAATTAACTGAGTCGACTCACATTGCATTCAGCTCGGTTTTTCGGTCCACAATATCCGCATAGACAGTGTCCGTACTCGCTGGTAGTTTTCCACGTGCCTCACGGATCCGCTCATCGAGAAAGCCTTTTCGTGTTTTTCTTTCTCGATCGATTTTGGTCCCGTGATTTTTCATACGTTTCATAATTGCTTCCTTGCAAGGGAAACATGTGGTCGAACAAATTAAAAGTGAAGATAGAGAAATCAATACCATTGGGTAACTGACAACCGAAATTTGCAAGCAACTTTTTGGTAACGGACAGGCTGTTGGATCAATGAAATACAGAAAAAGTAGTCACAAAATAACGTAGAATAGGCAAATATAAATGTACGTGCGATCGCATATATGTGTCTGCATGGGAGAGCCAAGTTCGATGTGATTAACAATCGCGTTAACACTTAACGAGCTATACATTACCGAATGGTAGCGGTGTAACTGATCCTAGAAGGAGTATGGAAACAACTTGAATCCGAGATATCTACATTTTAATTTCAATAGTCTAGATGAAATATAAATCTCTGAGTACAATTCACGAGGTAATTCAATCACCGAATAGTTGTTGACGCTCTTCGAGAAGAGCGGTGGTTTCATGTTTATATATACATACATACATAGTGACAATACAAATCGCAATGATAGGTACCATTCTGAAATGTAGTACAGTTCCTTGATTACACCACACATTGAGAAGAAATAGCCACACGCACTAGGCTGTGTGTCAAACTAGCCGCAGCCAGCATACGGTTCCAACAACTATATTCACACAACTCCTTTTTCTCTCTATATATATACAGATATATATATATACAATGTTACTGAGAGTAGTAGCATGTGAGAAAAGGACTGAACATCTCGGTTATGAACAATCATCATAATAATTCCCAGGCAAAATGGAAAAATAAAGGAAGCGGTGTCATGGAGTCTGCCCGGCACAAGTAGTATGCACGTCTTCCTCTCACATTTTCTAGTACCACAAAATGAATTAACCGCAGCACTATTCATTAAAAATTACGGGACTTTTGACACATTATCATTATCAGCATCTTTGCCCCACTCTCAACATACAAGTGTCCGACTCAGGGCAGTTTGCAAATAAATTGTTCCAGTAGCGCATTATATTCAATAACCATTGTTTGTGCGTTATCGTTGGCGAATTGAACAGACTCGGTAGTTTCGCTACATGATCTGTTGGCGTTTCCAACAAGTAACGATATTTTTCTTGAGAAAACTTTGAATAATGACATCAGCATTTTTGTTGTTTGGTAACGGGCTCGTATTTGAATGTCTGATGACTGAATTTTAATTCTTCATCTCAAGGTTTATTGTAGAAGGCCTTTGGTAATCGAATCTATATTCTACACACTGGGATTACGATTTGCTGTTCTTGCCCTCAAGACTCCGCCGACTTTTCAATGTCTTTTGACCTTCAAGAATCTCACTACTGCGAGTTTCTAAGACAGTACCTTAACGTTTTGTATAACGTAGGCTGGCCCACTGTGATACGGTATCCTACCGGACAGGCTTTCTTCTCCCTAATTAAACCGACTGCGTTCAGATGAAGAAACAGTGGACATGAATGGTTTGTGTTATACCGTTAAACATTTTACTATCCCTATAAAAACTGAGATAAGGCGACTGAATGCGTCGCATATGGACACTCATTTTGGTAAAAGCAGTTGTCCAGCGATCTAAAGTATCTTGGAACAGCTATACCGCCAAATCCTATATCCAATCCCGACGTCCAAGGATGCAACTATCAAGCCTTCAACGGTTCAGGTTAGCCCTTATTTCCGCCTCACTCTGCTGCTCCTAGTGAGATCAGTGCAAATCTGGAGAACTCACTCCTCAGGACCTCGTTCAAAGTGAAGGACAATAAGTCTTGTAGACACCGTTCGCTTAAACGCTTATTACTCAAATTGTGTGCTCCATTGTTCAACTTCTTTGCTACTAGAACCACCCTACATTGTTAGAATTCTGTTCGACTAAGGCCAATTCCCAAGTTGAGATCTGACAAGTATTGACACAGTGCCCTGTATTCAGCTCTTTTGAAGGTATTCGAGAACTTGCTTCCCAATCCTGTAACGACTGACCTTCAAAATCCGTACTGCTTGTGCATAAGACCTCCGCGACTTCACTTAATGCTGTAAGTTACCTTGTTTGTTCAGTTTCTTTTTCTCTCGATGGCAGATTCCACGTGCACATGCCGAACCTTTTAGCCTCCTCGATCGTTTCACCGTTCTGCAAATCCTCAATGTTAAAAAGAGTCTGAACCAAATGTTCCGAATGTCTAACACACCTGACAGTGTTTTCAACTGAACTCCGTTTTTTCCCACTCGGTAAAAACAAGTTCCCACTTCCCCCCGTTTAACCTGGTCGTTTTCAAGGGCACTAGACCGCATTCATCCTTTTTCTCTCCTTGCGTTAACACATCACGTGTTCTGCGCAATTCCATTTGTTGTTCGTATAGTAATGACCTTGAGTTTGGTGATTCATACAATCTAAAAGAGTTTTAATCAGTTCCAAGCCAATGTGATTGAATTCTTCCTTTCTCTCTCTCTCACACACATTCCTCCTCCACCAACTCTCTAGGGAGTTTGTTTAAGTGTGCTGATGTCCAGTGTGCTTTTTGGGCCGGTTCCCGATATTCATCTATCTTTGACCTGATACCGACAACACTTACTAACGAGTAGATTCGAAAAGTCTAATTGCTTCTATTAGATGCCTTAATTCGATTAGGTTCACAATCCTTCCTGGATCCAGGATACGCGCAGTGCTTATTCTACAAGGCGAACAGACTCTTCATTGTGACCCTTTGAAGCGGGAGAGCTTCGGATACTTTATATGTTTGTTCTTCAATTTGATGAAATCGTACATTCTCTCTCTACTTCACTGCTCTCAGAGAGAGAAAGAGAAAGAAGCAGAGATTGCATCCTTGTTGCTAAGTTTCTAAAATCGCTTGCAAGTTCTAATAGATGGAACAGTAATTACATCTTTGTATTTAATCGTTTGAAAACAACTTAATGCTTGGGATAGATTTCCAAGCAGCATGCTTCAAAACACTGACTAGTGTCTTCCCACAACTGTGCCCATGGCTTCCTTTGAAAGTCTTCAAGTGGTACTACCTTTAGACTCTTCCTATCTGGCACGGTCGCGTTCATATTTCATGTCTTGTTCGTTTGTCGGACGTTGTGAATCCATACCTCCCTTGTTGTCAGCAATCGATCAATCAGTTTCGTGAGATCAGCCAACAAATTAACTTATGTCCGATACAATGAGCAGTGCGTTTTCACGACTTCCATCTCCACTGTCTTTGTTCATTCGCGCGAAGTTTGACTTTTGGTCCACGTGGACTGGCTTAGTCGCCTGAACAAACCTTTCCTGTATGAACAATCCGTTTCAGGCTCCATGCACGTTTCGTAGAGTTTTTATCTCTGTACTTCGAACCATTTTACAGTTTTGTCAGAAATTCAAGTTGACTTTTACCCATTCACCAAGCAAGCACACAAACAATCAAACAATCAAACAAACAACCAGGGGTTTTTGTTTGAATCGGTCTAGACAGATCTCACTCATTCGGCCTTGACGCTTCGAATTGATGGACTATACATAGGAATCGATTGAACGAAGACACAAGAAATTTCGATAGCTTACTTGCTCCTCTTTCGCGGCTGTGCTCAGTTCCTCAATCAAATTTTTCTTGAGTGCTGTGATAATTTCGTCATCCACAGCGTGCTCCGAGACTTTTCTAGATTTTTTATTTTTCCTGTATTTCAAATACAATGTAATTTCAATTAGTAACTGTGTAACAGTAATACAATTTATTGGTTTTGTGGACAAATCAAATGAGGCAGATTGGAGCAGACGTTATTCGACCAACGGAACGTCATGAGTCACCTGTGAAACGCGAACGAAATTCACTCTTGTCACCTACAGTAAGAAGACACAAGACACGGGAAACAAATTTCTAGTTAAAAAGTTAGCCGAGACATGATATGCATAGTGCCCGAAGTGAACCGCGGACATACGTAACTGTAGTCTGTGAGGTTCTTGATTCAGTTCAATTATAGACATCCGATCCCCGCTGATTAAAATTTTCCTATCCTAATAAACATCCGAGATCTGGTCTGCATTTCTGACATCTGACTCTTGTCTGGTTGCTTTTTGATAGCTCTATCATGAATCAGTCGGTTAGAGTGACTGACCATTTTTGATTCGTTTCAGACTCTATCTAGAAGCCGATCATGATTTGCTGAAGCTAACAATTATTTGGATGATCCAATGAAAAAATGAGAACACTCATTCCGGTGTTTTTGTAATACTATATAGGCTAGGTATGGTAATCACAGTTTTATGAATACTGATTACAAGAGATTCGCTACTTTCTCACTGACTGATGAGACTTAGCAAGTACGAGAATGGCGGACCAACGGTGGCCTCCGTCAAGCACCGAATGGTTTCAAGGCGTTATTCCATATAATTTCTTCATCACGGATACGAACGAATGCAGTAGATGAAGGACAAGAATCGCGGTCAAATAAAGGCTCCCAAATTGAGGAAGCTACCATCTTCGACTATGTGTCAACTAGGCGAGCCGAATCGCTGGAGAAGCAACTTTTTACCACGTCACAACTACTCGACAGTTCTCTACAGGACAAATACCACCTTACTTACAATCGTGTTAGCTCCTCATATTGTCACGAACCGATTACTTGTAATGAAGTTAGTCACATGCACTCTAACAACCA
Organism: Fasciolopsis buskii; assembly: GCA_008360955.1. NCBI lineage: Eukaryota > Metazoa > Platyhelminthes > Trematoda > Plagiorchiida > Fasciolidae > Fasciolopsis > Fasciolopsis buskii. Next base: position 145,929 of record LUCM01000831.1, on the reverse strand, counting down.
CAAACACACGTGAGATAGAGCAATCGACCAATGTTCACGTCATGTACTGTCATTGCTTTTTTTCAAGCGACGCCCACACATTGCACAGAAGACATTTAAGAAACTCTTTTGGACTTGTCTTTATCGATAGGATTCCGTCATACTGGACTTGACTCCGATGGCTTGTCTATTTCATATAACAAATCTCTTGAAATGTAAACCTATTCGTAACCCTTGTGCTTATCGTCATATATCACTCTACACTGCTGGCCTTGTATTTCTGCATAGCAAATCTACTATCATTGGTGTTATCGTGCATGCATATTTGTAGAAATTCTTACTTGGTTCTGTAAATTTGCTAAAATTTCCCATGAATATTTTAATTCCCAACTAATCGATTGGTTAGACAACGTGGTTATATTCGCACGGAATCAGGCATATTTTGTACCACTGTTCGAAGCGGTAACCATGGTTTCCATCGAGTAAAACACATCAAGAAAATAACACATGGGAAATTTCTTCTTGCATACACATGCGCCTAGCGTATGATAGAAAAGACAATAAATAAAATGATGTGAAGTTGAATACGGCCGTATGGGATTGGGGAAAAGTAGAATAACGGGAACAACAACAACAACAACAACACGAATGGGAGTCAAATGAAAGACCGGGTAGAAGTACACGTGATACCCTGACGACAGATCGATTAAATCATTAGTCGAATTCAAATAGTCCAAGACTAATTGAAGCAATTTACGACTGGGAATAATTTTGTTCTAATTCAAGTCACGGGTATGAAAATAAATTTTTAGAAAATGTTAGCCACTTTTCAAATGGCAGTTGGCCCGAACGTTTTACCAGACAAATCCGAGCGACAATTTCACCGATAGAGAAATATTGCATTTGCTTTTGCGGTAGAAATATTCGATTCTTTTCACCGTAGGCCCGCCGATAATGTGAGCTCTAGTACACGGATCGTAGTTCCATAACGAGACCCTGAAAATTCAATACAAATTGAATGACAGGTTGTAAACTGGGCCACGTACCACTGCTGCGTTTTTTCCCCATTCGCTGATCAGCCGATGAGTTTCCTCGTAATCGGTTTTCTCTTTCGCTCGGTAAATAACGAAAGCAAACCAACGTCACCAGTGGTCAGACACCTTGATAATATATTTTCGCGCAGCTTCTCATGGTCCGTGTGCAATCAAAAGGCTAACACCCGTCTCCTCGGGGTTAAATTTATCTCCACTTCCCACTAAGTTCGTTGAAGGAATGTGGTCTACCTTTTGATGAGGTCAATGAGACACATTCACATGTGTTCTGAAGCAATAGAAGACGCTTTGGAGATCACTATCGCGGACAAACATGTCATTGCCTGTGACACCTCCCATTTCTGAATAACGTTAGACTCACGTCGCCCCCTGAATATGGACTCTGCAACGGCTGACTATGCAATCATTCATGTGTTCAAAGTTCATGTTCCTATCGCGTCATTGCAATCTATCAGATTTCGCTTGTTGATTCGAAGAAAAACACTTCGGCCGGACAATTTGAAACTGTTCGGTTAGTCAAGTATTCATCGCTAATCACTTTTGGTTTCCATTCCACTTTTGTTGAAGGGAATAAACAGACCAATCGATTGAGATAACTCACTTTTTGTCAGTATGTGGTTTTTTGATTTCTCCAATTTCGGACTCGTTAGGCTCGTCTTCCAAATCACTGCGAGTAAAGTGGTCGATAAATTTGTGATTAGAAAACAACAAGCGAATGTACCGTTCCCTATTTGTTAGGGATAAACAGTGGACTAAATGATCCGTCTGAGGCTTTCTATTAGTATGTGTTTCATAATCACTTAAAAATCCCTGCCACTCACTCCAGCATGTTACACGCGTCGTCTCAGTTTGATCTCCGTCTTGGTAACCTCCGAGCTCTGGTCCAGCCCAGGCAGTTTTTAATTATACCATCAACTCAAGATGCCAAGTTTAGCGCCCCAGAAAACATCTTATTTCGAACATCAAAGTGTTATTAAAATTGATTTTGGTTCGAGTTGCCTTCTGGGAGTTATAAAGATCGGTTTGTTGAAATTTCTCATCTTATTGTGCGTGCCAATTTCTCGTTCTAGTGTTTCGTCACATCAAAGTCAATATTATGGTGTGAAGTATGAATGAACTCATTCGGGTCACTTTTTGACGAAAAATATTGTTTCACGCGTTCCATGAGTATTTGCTATTGGGAAAACCGAATGAAAGTTTGACATTTCTTCTTCGAAAAAATACTGGACCATTCGTTAAAGCTTTGGCCCAAAATAAGAACATATTTGGAAACGTTGTAACATCGATCTCACATAGTTCGTGGAACTCGAGTCCCGGGTTTCCGAAACGTACCAGATCAGGCAAGATAAGGGACAAACGAGGGTAATCAGTAATTCTCAGTCTACATTTCGAATAATTGCAACTGATCTATTGGGTTTGCACGTGATCAAAGTAACAAGAAAATAAATTTCCACCTACTTCCATCTACAACAGCAAAGCAGCAGGACAATAGAAATTTGCTCACCTATGATTATAGTCTTTGTTCCATAAACCAATGATCAGGTTCAAATCGTTTCAATGTTTTATTTTCTACTTCTTTTATTGATGAAATAACAATGTAAATTATTTTTCAGGAAAGGGGCTGCAACCAGTAGAGGGCTGTCAAGTGGGGAAGTTGACCGGCAGCGGGAGGATTCGAACCCGCGACATTCACGTCCAAACGTCACGACTTTGTCAACTTGGGCACCGCCGACCATCAATTAGAGGTGGACCAAAGTTCAATTCCCTCGTGACGATGCAGAAAAATTTAAATATAATTATGAAGAAACTCGATATGACAGGGATTATAATATACGCAAGAAAACACGTTTTGTTTTTCGCGAGTTCTACGGATAGGCTGCGCGCTATTCACTCCACTGACTTCTTTTGCGAGTCATGTATCTCGGTGACGTTAACCACCAACACCCTTCATCTCTTGGACCTCGAATAAGTCGGTATGAAGCGCCCGCCGCGGCTTAAACCAAAGCTAACTTCTTTATAACTCTACGCCAATTCACAGCCTGATCGCCGCATCGCCTATTCCAGCCTTGATCAGCACGCGTAGAAAGAGCTTGAAAAGACAGACTTTAGGGAGACATACGGAATACGGGGCCAAGCCACCGAAGACAGCGTGGTGTGATTACTTAAGTCAAGTTGCGATTGTTTGCACTCGACACGCGACGACGCATCCAGTCACGGCTCACACACACATGCACACACACACACGCACACGCACACACACACACACACACACGCACACGCACACGCACACGCACACGCATACGCACACGCAGAGGCACAATTTGTTTCCATTGGAACCCCGGGATTTGAAGCTAAACGTAGCAGGCTTGTTCCGCATTCATGTAATGGCTCTGCAATTCAAAGGTGTGAATTGTTTATCTGTCACAGGTTGTTGGCTGGTAGTTTGATTTCTTCTCTCAAGTACTAGTATGGGCCTCAAAAGATCTTTATGGGCTGAACTGAAAACAATCTCCAACATATGATCCATTCTCGGGTACTGTCTGTAGCGGACAGATTGTAAACTATCATTATTGGATTTTATCATGTAAGTCTGGTTGCCGGTTGACGCGCTTACCGGGTTTCAGTTTACGCTGGTTCTCCTTTCGCGTTCTCCATTTCAGATTGTGACGTGTGTGAACCTCATCGAGAATCACTCACTGTCCCGCGGTTGGGATATGACATTGTCTGTGGTGTTGTTGAAAACAGCTCCTTCGGTTCATTTGAGTAAGGTCATTACTCCCCGAAGTAATGAGAGAAACCTAGTTGGTTTTTCCTTGAAAATTATGTGTACATTTTCCGGAGACAATCTCACTGACCTAGTTCCGCGAAACGTGGGTATAAAGTGCCAAAATCATAAGTGAAGGTTGAAACATTTCAAGAATTAGAGTGTATATCACATCACCTACACGGTTTTGATTGCCAATCAAGATCGATTTGGACACGATCGCTGTTCTAAAGGTTTAGTGGCCTCTGTATGTTGTCTGATAGGCTGAAACTGTCGTTTCGTAGCCTTCACCCACTTAGGTAGTCCCAGCTTACATTTGAATAAGCACAGATTCTCAAGCACCGCATAATCTAAACTGGCACATC